>CAIGRS010280703.1:0-11439 GCA_903798395.1 Fraxinus floribunda
GATATATCATCATCTTCAATCACCAATGCTTCATCAAGTTCAACAGGAGAAATATCCAAGTCATCATCCTGCATAGCAGACAAAATAAATGTTTAAACTTAGAAAGAGTTTGGATCAACATTTCAAAGAGAACAAGGAAAAATAATGACCAGAAGACACTAGTTTGATGAATAGATGTGGAAAAACAAGGAAGCTATAGTTGTTCAGTAATAGAGGCCAATCAGATGGAGGAAATCTAAGTACGTAGAAAAATAATATCAACTTCCAAGAAATTTGTTAAATGGAGGAACATTTTCCAAGAAGCAAATAAGCTTATTGCACATAGATCAGAATGTTCAATATGAAGAAAAGGAAAGGAAAGGAAAGGAAAGTGTGTAAAGTGTGGAAATAAAGAACTACACCGACCGTAACAGAGATGAATTTCTAAAAAATTGAACATCATTCTCATTTTTTTCCTCTGTTTTATTTCAGTTTTCAGCTGAGGGGACTGATGAAAGTAGAACCATATTTATACCCAGGAAGAATAAAATAGTCACTTTGCTAGAGTAAGAAATAAACAAGATATGGTAAAACAAGTGTTCTAATTTTCAGAAAACATATTTAGATTCCAAACAAACATATGCACTCATGTCGGTCATTGCTTTTATTTGCTTCAGTGGTCATATAAAGGCAAAATGCTTTCAGCTGCTTCATCAAGAAGCAAAGCTGTCATCATCAAAGCACCAAAAGCTAATAGAAAATTACACAGTGAATTCCAGACCACATCTGGAATTTATGTTTTAGAACACCATCTTCCTTCAATAAAAATGCTCATTGCATGTAGAGAATACCTCAGAACTAGAGTCTGCATCTACAGGCTTCATTTGGGCATCTTTATCCAGAGCTGCTCTTCTGCGAGCAGCATTTCTTGTCTGAGGTCCTCTTCCCTCTTCTTGGGTAGGCTTCAAAACAGCTTTTCCCTTGGACTTTGACGAGCTTGTATTTTTTTCTTGGGGTGACTCTTTCTTGGCAGTGTTACCTAAAAGAACTGATGATCTAGATCGCGTTGAATTACGTCGAGCAGCAGGAGTGAAAGTAGATGGTGACGATGCACCAGCTGCTGAAGGAGTGGTCCCAGACTGACTTCGTTGAACTCGGGGCCAAAGGAAGTCTTCAACAGCAGCTAAACTTGCTAATGGATCAATCAAAACAACATTTGAAGAGTAGTCACGGAGAGATTTTTCTCCTTGTACTCTGCAAAGGCGCAGCTTGAATGGCTGAGAGAGTGCACTTAGACCAGAAGAAAGATGTGCATTCCCACCAGATGACCGAGACGTATGGCTCAGCACAACAGGGAAACGCTCTAAGGAGGATAGAGCTTCTTGAAGTTTTCGAACCAAAACATTCATGGGAGCTTCATTCTTTTCATCAACACCTGAAGGAAGGGCAATAGCAACAAAAGATTTGCACCTTCTGATGGCATGTTGTCGAAGCTTATGCAAATTGACTTCAGAAGATCTGTCCTTGGAGAAATATCCACAAGTAATGTAGTTGAGCAATGAGGCAATGGCTCCACTACCGATAAACTCAAAAGTCGATACACCATCGCCTCTGCTAAGCTCTTGCAGCATCTCAGCTATCACCTCAACCAAGTATACCTCCTTACTAGAAGAATAATCAGAAAGCTGAGAGCCAGAAGCTTTTGATTTCCCCTTTGATTTAGTTTTTCTATCATCCATACCAGCATTCAACTTCGAGCAAAGATTCTTTAGGCGTAGGAGATCATCTGTAACCCCAGTTTCGTGGGCCTCGAGATTAGATGGAAAGTATTTATCTTTGAAATCTTTTGCACATGAACTGACTGTTGACCGAAGACTAGAATTGACAGTTGGAATTTCAATTGTATTTGGAGCTGAACTTTTAGTGTCTTCAGCAGGATTTACATCTGAACTCGAATTACTACCACGTCGTCGATACCGCCTAGAACGAGATGATCCAGGAATAGAATCATTATCCTTTTCACCTGATGATGGCTGCAAAGAAGCAGTACTTGTAGATCCAGCTATTATCAAAGAATCCACAGCATGAACAACACCTTCCCTTAAAAACATCTTTGAGAAAATACCAGGGAGTTTTTCCATTAAGATTTCTGCTATTTGAAGAGCAGGTACAAGCACTTGAGGATCTTTCCAAGCTAGCACCCCAGCTAAAAAACTGAGGGAAAAAAAAATAAAATTCAAAAGATAAGGATCTCTCTCTTGCTAATCAGTAAAGGGAAAACTGCAAATTTAAGTCTAGAGGAAACATATACCTAGATATGTTTGTCACACTTATCAGAGATTGAATCATTTCAGCAGTGCTGAAGTACATAAGTTTTCCAACAACTGAAAGACACTTGTGCCGAACAGGGCCATTTACGCTGGAGCCATAAATCTGCATAACAAACATATGGCAAATTGTTTATAGAATATAGGGCAGTAAAACACTGGTAAACTAATTCCTGCAAAAACCAACCTGGATTAGAACAGGAAGGAGATCCATTCCGAACTGTTGCAGCAGTTCAGGCTGATCATTCAACAATTTCAAACGAGCCGAAACCTCTTGCGTGTTTCCTTTCAAATCTTCCTGTTTGGTGGAACCGCCTACAGGACCCTTCTTAGAAAAAGAACCTTTAACAAACAGATTGCTGCTGACTGGAAGAGATATTGTTCCTTGAGGCAGTGGGGGAAGAAGCTCATTTGCCAGATTCACAATCTCAAAAATCTGTTATATCGGGTAACACATAAGCTTATTGAGGTCAAGAAAAGGCTTAAAATTGGGCACTGACATTATTTAAGAATTCTTCAACAAGTAGAAGATTATTTTCATGAAAATCACACTACAAATGGATTGAAATGAATCATAAGCAGATCTATGATAGAAAAAAATTGAGGTGAAAGGAAACTAACCTAGAGACAAAGTACAGTTTTTTAGACTGATTTAAGGACAAATGAACCAGGGAAAACTGAAGCCACACTGTGAAACATGAGTGAAGATATAGCACATACCTGCTCTGGTGGTCTACTCAAGGCAGGTGAAACGGACATGCTGGACACAAGGCCAGACCCTGATAGGATATCTTTAAGTATGCCACTGATCCCAAGGAGTAGTAGAGACTTCGCCCCTAAAGGAGAACCACTCGCACAAGTGCATAGAAGCCGAATCAAACCCTGTACGCTTAATAGGTTATATAGTCTTACCATAAAAGGCAGTAAATGAGAACTGATCTTTGAACTCACCGTGTATGTAGAAGTGCTGAGCGAAGCTTGACCCCCTCCAGAATTGCTGGTGGAAATTAAGGCTGCAGCTTGGGTAACAAGTCCTTGATTGCAGAGTTCATCAAGCTTCTCCGGCAGTGCAGCAAATGCCTCAGCAATCCGGGTCAAGCAAATAGATGCGTGTTCTAAAACCTATATATGAAATCAAGCACATGCAGGTAAAGCAAAGAGAAGCGAGAGAAAAAGTAGCAGCAATTAATAGACCTTAATAGTTTCCTTGTCATTTTAAAACTGTAGAAATATTATCTGACCTTTGCATCATGATATTGAAGAAGATTAGTCAACAACGGAACAGCTTCCATCACAAAGTCAGATGCATCTGAAGGTAATTTTTTGCACATGTTCGCAGCAGTCGATAATGCCACTCTCTAACAGAATATTAAGAGAGAGTCATATTCATTTGACTTACAGAAGAAAATTGCTACCATTTAATGGTGGAAAAAACAGTGAATAATACTACCAATATCAACATTACTGGAATTTTCCCCAATAACTCACCTGAACTCCAGTAGAGAAGAACTCAAGATATGAAAGCACGGCCATAAGCGCACCTGCTCTCAAGCAAGCAGTTGGATGCTCCTGAGAGATCTTTTTCAGGGCTTGCAGTGACTGTTGCAATACAATCAATTTTAGGATTCAACATTTAAATCACCAAATTTTCCCCTAGCTAAAAGTGTGAGCATGTGGTTAGGAATAAAAATACTAATCACAACCATAAAAGTAGCAAATCTTATCCAATAATTGTTAATTACATCCAAAACTACTCAGTGTTCGTAATTCTACAAAGTAACAAAACGATTAATATTTTCACCTGTTCAGCCAAGTCCATGTACTCAATAGTAAGCAGTCGAGCAACAAAGCATGTTACTGCACCATAATGCACCACGGCAGCACAAGAAGAGGGCAGCACGTCGACCAAATGAGTCAGTGCCCTTGCTGCGAGAAGCATTATATCAGGATTACTTTCGTGATTAAGCAACCCAACAAGCACCGGAGCAAAAGAGTCCACCGAGAAAGAACTCAACGAGTCCTCAGTCCCTATGGAGAGCATGTCACATAACTGCGTTAAAGCTTCCACTTGCTTCCCTTCTTCGCCATCTGCCCGCAAACCTGACAATATCTTCTTCAGCCGTCCACTCTGATGGGAGGATGAGGCGGACCCCATTGCAGAGCTAGGGAGCAGATCATCTAATCCGGCACCCAGTTTTCTCAAAAGCCCCTGAAGGGCACTGCTTGCTGAAGTCAAATTCTGGTGGAAAATCCCGACACCTCCCTCGCTGTCATTATCATCATCGTCACCACCATGGGAATCAATGTTCAGCCCAGAGCTCCTTTCAATTTCTCTCTCTCTATCCCTAACCCTGCTTTCATGCTCTTTCTCCTTGCCTTTATTCGAATTGGCGTTATCTTTGTCATCAGAATTTTGATTACGAGGGTTTTTACCACGGCGACCACGGGTTGTTGAAGCAGAGACAGCAGAGGCTTCGGGGGTTGGGTCCATTAGAGTGGATGAAACTACCGAGTCTTTGGATCGAGTCACGGCACGAGAACGAGTGGATATCGATGAATTCGTGGAGGAAGAGGCTGTGGCGGCGTTAGAGGCAGAAAGACGAGCACGCTTGGTGGCACGGGTGGTCGGACCAGAGGAAGAAGAAGAAGGCGCTGCTGAGGTGTTTGCCTCCGCCCGCTTCCGACTCCGAGTTTCCATACAAAAACCCTTCAAGACCGATTAACCCACTCGCCGACTAATCGGCGATCAGACTTTCCTTCGATCCCCAAAATTTTACCATATCGCTCTAAAAACAATTATTAACGAAAACTCCCGACTCCCAAAAGCTAAAAAACCGAATCTTTATCGATTCAGCTGGAAGAGAACACAATCACAAACCCTAATTTCACACAAAACCTTTACAGATGAATCAATCGTCAATTTTACTCAAATCGCGCGAAAATTTAACTGAATCGACAGTAATTCCTTAGAGAAAATCTATTTAATTACAAAAATTGTAAAGGGCTACAAAACAGAAAACCCTAATTCTGTGGACATATTTAGATCCGAAGTAGTTGCTGTGGTGTGCGGTGACAAATTCTCCCCTTTTTATATTCCTTTTATCTTACTATTTTTTCAGCTCTTTTTTTTCTGAGATCTCTTCGCCTTTTTCTTCTCTTCTTTTCTTCTGGTAGGGTTATATCTCTACGTGCATTTCTGTGTATATATATGTAGAAAATGAAAAAAAATAGAGAGAGAAAAATAATTAGGCGGTGTTACATGGGCCTGTGAGCAGGTGCCAAGTACAAGAGAAAAAAACGTGTTTCGTTACACTTCAAAGCATAAATTAGGGAATGTTTGAACCACGTTATTTTAAAAGATTATATTCTGAAATAATAGATTGATGGAGAATGTGGAATTAAAAAAGAAGGAAAAGTTATTGATATTATAAAAAAATATTTTTTTATTGAAAAATTTGTAGTTAAAAATAAGTAGAAAAATAAAAATAAAAAATTTAATGTGTACCAAACAGGGGCTTAAAAGTAAATAAGTTATATTTCTTAAGAGCCTATTTTGGCTCCATTATTTCACATTTTAATTAGTGGAATAATAGTTTTTTAAAAAATATGTAATTAAAAAAGAAGATTTTTTTTAAAAAAATTTATGTATAATATTATTTTATTGAAAAATGTGTGATTTTGATAATAAAAAGAGAGAAAAATAAATTTAAATTTAATGGGGGCCAAATAGGGACTTAGTTGAAAAATAAACAAACAAAATTAGCCCAAATTAACCTAACAATGCCCAACCCATTTTCATAATTTAAAAAAAAAAATTGAAAATTTTCGTATTTGCGTTATTACAAAAAAAAAATCATAATTTACTATGTCACGTTAATAAAACTAAAAATATTGGTTACCATAAGAATTATATTTATATATACTTCTAAACCCCAGTTTGATGCACGTTCAGTGACGGATCCAGGATCTCGAGTGAGCACAGGCGGCGGGATCGTCAATGGTCGCAATAAAAATCATATATTCATATATATATAGACCAAGTCCAGTTACTTAGCAAACATCAAAAATGATGTCTCTACTCACGAGATATTAATAATAATGGCCCAACAGATTTTTAATGGTCCTCCTACAATAGATGTTAAACTTCAAGGTTTTAGAATAGTCAGTTCACCAGATAGAAAATGACTGAATATCATCAGTTACACAAGCAAATTTCAAGTTATAAGCTATCTTGAAAACTTCCAATAAAGGTTTACTTACATGGGGAAAGAGCTAGATAAAGGTAAAACGTAGCATTCTTCTTGTCACGCTTTATAAGACACAAACGTGAGGACTTCTGAGGCCTTGACTACAGTAAAAAAGAAATCTGAAGTATCAGCCAACATAATTTCTAAAGTTTCGAGTTCAGCATGAATAAGGTTTTAATGATATCACACATTTTTAACAACAATGAAACTTGTTGAACGTAAATAACATAGAAAACTGAAAAACAATCAATAACCATCGAATCTTTTTGCATCACCAGAAGCTTTCGTTTAATCACCTACTGCAGAATACTCCAGCAATTTTCACTACTGAATATTTCCACGTGAACGCTATTGGCATGTACAAGCATTAAGCATATGTATCATTTTATTCCTAGAAACTGAGCCCAAGTTTAATGAAATTATACAAAATAGAATCATCAATTAAATACAAATGAACTAAAGTTGGTTCAATTAGAAAATGACTGACATGCTACAGCTATTTCTCAGAAGCAATTGGCAACATGACAATTTCCATTCATAAACAACCATTTCAAATTCCAAGAGAGTTATTTCTTTTTCAATTAGGATGCCCTAATTCTGTTTAGTTATTAAATGCACAACAGTTCCCAAACTAGACTCGGATCACTATTATCAAAATCCACGAAATTCCCAAATGACTAATTAGAAACAAAAGTGCTTCAAAATAGACCAAAAACATAAAAATTCAACCTTCTTGAGGCAAGAAGGGAAAGTGATTTTTGCAGCCTGTGGATTAACGGACGCCTTCTCGACCACATCTTTTGTGAGCTTCCTTCACTGCTTGCAAATGCACACGCGTGCAACAACGTTTTGGAGCTGTGGTTGCACGGTTCACGGCTGGACAGCGACTCTCTTCCAACGTGGATGACATGATGAGGGTTTCTACTCTGCTCACAACTTACTGCCTCACTGCTGCTGAGTATGTTTTCTTCTCACTGCCGTCTGCTGCTGCTGATGTTTTCTTTTGGGCCTGGTCATTTAAGGAAAAAGACCCACATGCCACGGTCTGGAACTAGAATAAGCCCAAACTTCAAAAAAAAAAAAAACAGAAACTTTACCTCGCCTCGTAGTCGTCGATCCGGTCACCTTCTTCCTTCCACTATTTCGGTGGATCCCAGCACGCGCGGTCGCCCCCCTCGCTAGGTGCTGGGTCCGCTACTGTGCATGTTAAAATGGAAGGAATATATTTTTTTGGTTGATGTGATGGTGAATATGTGGTTGAAAAAAGAAGGAAAAATTATTGATGTAATGAAAATATTATTTTATTGAATAATGTGTTGTTGAAAATTAGTAAAACAATGAGAATGAAAATTATATTGTGGCTCAAACAGATGATAAATATAGATTACACACCACATTTTGTAACTGAAGTTTTTTTTAATTTAGCCCATATCACGCTTCTCCATTAATGCCACTTCCTAAAATCAAAAAAGAAATTAAAAATTGATGATTGGCATAAACAATCAATGTCGTCTGATGAATAATCAACATGCACATCATTTCTTCTACATTCTGGAACTCGCCACCTCTGGAACAGTTTTTCAAGATTTTAGATTTGAAATCTCAAGATAATGTCTAGTAATTGATTATGTGTGTTAGATTATATGTAATTCATGCTAAATTTGTCATGTAGTCGAGAACTTGTCGCCTCTTGAACAAGTTTTCAAGCTTATATACCTGAAATTTCAAGGTAATGTTTAGCAACTTATTATGTGTTTCAATTAGATGTAACTCGGTTTGAATTTTTTCAATTTGTCATTTGATTATGTATATTAATGAAACATTGTTTAACGTATCACCTTTAATCCAAGATGTGATGATCGAAAAATTTCCAATTCTGCAACCCATTTTAGACATTGATCATCATAAACAATGTTATTAAAATCGGACCAGCCGATTCAACCGAGGAAACTGGGAAGCGTCCTCAAATTCGGTCCAATAATCATATATTAACCGTACAAATAAAAAACCGGTCAATAAACTAATGGACCGATTGGTAAACTGTAAACTAGAAAATCGGTCACGATTTTTACTGGTTACTTTTGTCTATTTTTCAAAAAAAAAAAATGATTTCAATAATTTGCTAAATGGGCTCAATTGCAATGTCAAGTCCTTGTGCAATTTTTTATGCTCAATTGATGTGGGAATAAAGATACAGGTATAGTTTTAAAAGATAAACCTCATGCACATTTCCTTTGACATCCGATGTGGGATTGCTATGGAAGCTACATGTCTATGGCTTAAATGTTTAATTATTTACTTCAACTCTACATGCCTATGGATTTAAATCATGGTCCCCAAAGAACAAATAATTTCAATTGAACAAAGTAAATTATTTTGAACATATAAATGATTAAATTTTGAAGTTTTAAAATATATTATAAGAAAATTAATCTAATTGACAAATATGGATTTATATTTATTTGGAATTAGTAGAATTAAAGTGAAAAAAAAAATTGTTATAATATTTTATTATTTATGCATGTATTTATTTATTTACTTAATTTTGGCACCCAGTTCAACTCTCGTTCGGCCCACCTCAATTCTACCACTTGACCCTTAACCCTTACTCTTTTCCGAGACAATTTTTAAAACATTAATCATAAATTGATTTCGTAATATGACTCCATGTCTAGGTATTCTGGAAAATGGAATAAAAAATGGCGAATTACGTATTTCGTGGAAATGATTTTTGTGTCGTATGAAAATGCATTTTAGTTCTCGATTATTGCATGGTTCAGTATGTGATTTGTCAAAAATCTTATCAACACACATGCATGTATCAATTTCAGTTAGCTAAAAATATACGACTTTCTATAAACTGACGTATACATAGGTATTATGTCTTGGATTATTAAATATTTATATGTATAATTGAAAAACTGAAGGAAAATGAACTTTTTGTATCAGTGGTCAAATTGCTGTGGTCCTTTTCTTCATGCCGTTCAGCTAGCTGGGAATAATTCTAACTCCCCTCTCCCCCCCCCTCTCCCCCCTCAAAGTGGAATGTGCTCAAGTACTCCAAGTTTATCCCTGAGCAGTTGGAACCTTGAATGTGACATAGGTTTAGTCAAAACATCTGTTGTTTGATCTGAGGAAGGAATATACTGTATTTTCAACTGATTCTCAAGTACTTTATCCCTTATAAAGTGTGCATCTAGTTCTATGTGTTTAGTGCGAGCGTGGTATACTGGATTAGATGCTAGAGCACTGGCACTTTGATTATCACACCAAATAATGGGGACTGAAAGCTGAGAGATTCCCAATTCTCCTAATAGAAACTGCATCCACGTTATCTCTGCACTGCAATGAGCTAATGCTCTGTACTCTGCTTCTGTGCTGGACCTTGCTACCACGTGTTGTTTCTTAGAGCTCCATGATACCAAGTTATCTCCAAGGTACACACAATATCTAGCAGTCGACCTCCTATCATCTGGACAAGAAGCCCAGTCAGAATCTGCAAAGGCAATAATGTCTAGGCTGTCATTCCTTTGAATGGTTAGTCCATAACTCAGCGTCCCTTTCAGGTATCTGAAGACCCTCTTAAGAGCTTTCCAATGTGCATCTGTTGGTGCCTGGAGATACCGACTTAGTCTATTCACAGCATAAGTTAAATCTGGTCTGGTATGGATTAGGTACTAAAGTCCACCTATGGCACTTCTGTAGAAAGTGGGATCCTTCATTGATTGACTTTCAGCTTTGGAGATTTGTTTCCCAATGGCCATAGGTGTAGGGCTAGGCTTCAAATTTTCATAGCCAAACCTTCTTAGCAATTCAGTGGCATATCTGGTTTGCCTTAGATGTAAGCCAACTGAGTTCCTTGTAACTTCAATTCCTAGGAACTGCTTTAGCTCTCCCATATCCTTGAGTGCAAAGCTATTGTTGAGTTTGTCAATAAACTCTTGCAAGTGTTGATCATTATTATATGTGATAACTATATCATCTACATAAATCAAAGCAAACAAGATATCAGTTCCTTTTGACAGAAAAAATAGGGAATTATCAGCTTTGGATTGTCTGAATTTCCACTTGAGTAAAGTCTGCTTCAATTTTTCATGCCAGGCCCTAGGTGCTTGTCATAGCCCATACAACGCCTTCTTGAGTTTGCATACGTGACTAGGATGATTTTTGTCGACAAAACCTTGTGGCTAATTCATGTAAACAACCTCATTCAAGCTGCCATTGAGAAATGCATTATTTATATCCACCCGTCTGATCTGCCAATTCTTTGACACAGCGAGAGTCAGAATGATTTTGAGTGTTGTAGCTTTAATCACAGGGCTAAATGTTTCACTAAAATTGATTCCGGGGGTTTGAAGAAACCCTTTAGCTACAAGTCTAGCTTTGTGCCTTGTAACTTTCCCATTTGTATCAAACTTCAGCTTAAAAACCCATTTATTGCCTATGATTTTCATCTCAGCTTTAGGTGAAACTAAGGTCCATGTGTCATTCTTCATAAGGGCATTGTACTCTTCCTTCATAGCATTTTTCCAACTATTGCTTGTTAGTGCCTCATCAACATTGGTTGGCTCAATTTCAGCCAATTCATCTGTTGTTACACTTGAGTAGATTTTAGGCTTAAAAATCCCAGCCTTGCTTTTGGTAACCATTTGATGTCCATGATCCTGGTTTCTTTCTTCCACAATGATGAGTGCTCCATACTCATGATATTTATGCCACTTAATTCATTATTTTGTTACCATTGAGAAAGTTTTAGAGTGTTTTTATGTGTGTTTAATTTTGTGATGTAGGTTGATGAGATTGAAGAAAATAAGCAAAAGTTGGGAAAAATGAGAAATGGGCTAAACTGTAAGAGATTCAAAGTTCGAGGACTAAGGTGCAAATAC
>CAIGRS010280708.1:0-16320 GCA_903798395.1 Fraxinus floribunda
AGATTAAGAACAATATTAGCCTCAACAATACCGATAATCCAGGCCATAATCCTAGAGTCCTTAGTTTTCCAGGCAAGATACTTATCTTTTTCCCTCTTTTTATCAAGAGGCGAAATACTTCTATCAATATGTCCCCACAGATCTTATTTTTCTTCAATCTAAAACTAAAAATGAAATGCCCATGACGAGTAGTTCTTCCCATTAAAACGAATACCAATAGAGTCAGTCTTTTCAATTGATATGGTGAAAATAATATATAGGTCGCCAAAATAAATTAATCACAACCCTCCAACCAAATGCTACCCAAGCCCAACAAAGAGACAATTAAGAATTTAAATTGCCCATGCCCAACGAATTTGACCAATAAAAGATACAACTAATAATTAAATTGCCCAACCCATTGGCCCAAAAAAAAAAAAAAAATTGGCCCAAAAAATAACACACTCACGACGACGACGCTGATGGGAAGAAGAAGGAACTCGAAATTGACGTTGGATTGAAGAGGACGACACTGAAATTGCCTATGACGAAAACTGAACCAATGCTCCAATCGACGCAAGGCTCGATTAGCCAAAAATTCGAAGAAGACAGCCTGCCAGAAAACCTCCCGAGATGCCGACCTCCGAAAAATGTGAATAGCGAGCCACCATTGCAAATCACACGCACGAATAAGTAATATTTAAGGTTCTGATATTATGACAAGTTTTTGTTAAGTAATCTTCCAATATGTATTGCCTTTAATTTATAAAATATTACAAAGATATACAAGGAAAGATTTTATACTATACAATTAATAAAATCCCTAATTCTATGCAGATTATAAATGGAAACTAATAATTAAATTAAATAGTGAATACTCATTGATAACATGCTGGTTGGGGATTTTATGACACTACAAATCATTCAGAGTCAATTCAGCATCGTCTATCATCCGTTTGGACAACCTAACTTCCAGTTGAAGACCAATGTCATACATCTATTCTAGAATGGACATCAGTTTTATGGCAGAGCTGAAAAAAACCCTCTTACATACGTCTCTTGATTCTTGGAGATGTGTCAACACTTCCGATATCGGGGTATCTCAGATGATGCTATTAGACTAAGGTTGTTCCCACATACACTACATGATAAAGTACTAGCGTGGTTTGATTCTCAACCTATTTCAGCATCAGCACATAGAATGACCTAGCTCAGAAATTCTGTACAAAGTTCTTTCCACCTGTCAAAATAGCGAAACTGAAGCATGACATATCTATCTTTCGCCAAAATGAATTGTAATCTTTTTATGAAGCTTGAAATCGATTCAAGAACATACTAAGGAGCGTCCTCATCATGGTATTAGCAAATGACTCCAGGTCCAATTTTTTGTGCGGGATTACTTTCGTCATTCAAAAGCATGGTGGATTTTTTGTCGAATGGTTCATTATCAACAAGAACCATTGAGACGCATTGAAACTATTCAAGAAAGTAGCGACTACTTCAACAATGTGGGCTTCTAAATGGGCGGCTTAAAGGAAGGTATAGGTATATACGAGGTGGGTGCTTATTCAGCCTTGACCGCAAAAATAGACTCATTATTTCATAAGGTGGAGAGTATAATATCAGGGTATCTCAGATGATGCTATTAGACTAAGGTTGTTCCCACACACACTACATGATAAAGTACTAGCGTGGTTTGATTCTCAACCTATTTCAGCATCAGCACATAGAATGACCTAGCTCAGAAATTCTGTACAAAGTTCTTTCCACCTGTCAAGATAGCGAAACTGAAGCATGACATATCTATCTTTCGCCAAAATGAATTGTAATCTTTTTATGAAGCTTGAAATCGGTTCAAGAACATACTAAGGAGTGTCCTCATCATGGTATTAGCAAATGACTCCAGGTCCAATTTTTTATGCGGGATTACTTTCGTCATTCAAAAGCATGGTGGATTTTTTGTCGAATGGTTCATTATCAACAAGAACCATTGATACGCATTGAAACTATTCAAGAAAGTGGCGACTACTTCAACAATGTGGGCTTCTAAATGGGAGGCTTAAAGGAAGGTGTCGGTGTATACGAGGTGGATGCTTATTCAGCCTTGACCGCAAAAATAGATTTATTATTTCATAAGGTGGAGAGTATGTCATAGACAGCTAACGTTGCACAAGCCAAGAAGTCGATCTGTGAGGAGTGTGGAGCAAATTACAACACAATGGACAACCCAATTTTAGCTCAAGGTGTAGAATAAGTGAACTTCATACAATGGGGACAACGTCAATGAATGAATCCACATTCAGAAACCTACCCTAACTTTTCTTGGGGTGGTTAGAATCAGAATAGGCCACAATGTCAGTTTCAGCAGCCGGAGAAGAAGTTGTTGTTGGAAGAAATGATCTGTAAATTCATGGAGAAAACAAATCAATACATGGAAGCCAACAACCAGTTTATGAGAAAAACTGAAACAACTCTCAAAATCAGAGTGCTGCTACTAAAACCTGAAAATCAAATGGGACGGATGACACTATCTATAAATAGCAGAGCCCCAGGTTCGCTACCCAGTAATATAGAGATCAACCCTAAGGAACACGCCAAAGCAAAACAACCAAAAGCATGGTACAATTGCCAGAAATTCATGGCAAGAGGCCTGCTGTGAGTAATAAAAAAATGCCTTCTTCGGATAAGGAGCAAGTAGAACAGACTGAATAGACATTTGAAGCATCTGCTAAGGAGAGTTTAGAAATACAAAAGTTTAAGGAGAACAGTCCTATCAATCCTTACGAGCCTCATATTCCATTTCTGCAGAGATTGAAAAGGCACAAGTTGGATTAATAGTACAAGAAATTCCTAGAGGTTTTCAAGAAATTACACATCAACTTTCCGTTCGCCAATGCACTTATTCAAATACTTAGCTACGCCATGTTCTTGAAGGATATTCTATCTAACAAACACAAGCTAGATGAGCATGTGACCGTAATCTTAACTGAGGAATACAGCGCTAGAATCCAAAAAAAGCTATCTCCAAAACTAAAAGACCCATGGAGTTTTACTGTACCTTGGACTATTGGAAATTGTCATTTCGATAAAGCTTTAGGTGAGAGTATTAATTTGATGTCACTTTCTATTTTTAGAAAACTCGATTTAGGAAAGGCTAAAGCAACAATGATGACTTTGCAGCTGGCTGCTCATTAAAGTGGAGAAATTCATCTTCCCAGTGAATTTCCTTATTCTGGACATAGATGAAGATATGATGTACTACTTATATTGGGCTGATCATTTTTAGCTACTGTGAGGGCACTCATCGATGTATACAAGGGCTGGTTGATTTTGAAGATCGATAAGGAACAAGTTTCTTTCAATGTCTTCAAGGCCATGAAAGTCCCTACTGAGTCAGATAGCTGCTTTCAGATAGATGTAATTGAAAAGTGGTCCAAGACACATTTCTGTTGCACAACTCGTAGACGCGTATGAAGGCTATATTGCACATTCTCAATCTACTCACTCTGATTCTCTTGAGATTGAGACATGTGCGAGGTTATTGGAAACTAACCCACCGTACACGTGGAAAACGTCAGTTTGAGGAATTAGGAACTGGTCCTACAAGGCTACTACCATCTGTTCAACAGTCTCCAAAGTTGGAAGTTAAGAAACTACTACCTTATCTTTACTATGCTTATTTGGGGGAGTCCTTTACACTCCCTGTGATTATTTCAAACTCAGCAGTGAGGTAGAGGAAGAGAGACTACTACAGGTACTCTGGGAAAATAAGACAACAATTGGATGGTCTATCGTGGATATTAAATGGATTACCCCTTCACTGTGCATGCACAAGACTCTCATGGATGATAATTTTAAACCCTATATAGATGGTCAAAGAAGGCTAAACTAAAACATGAAGGAGGTGGTTAGGGCTGAAATACTGAAACAGTGCATGGATAAGTCCAATCCAGGTTGTGCCTAAAAATGGTGGTATTACGATGGTGGAAAATGAGAAGAATGAGTTAATTCCCATGCAAATTGTTATAGGCTGGAGAGTGTGCATTGATTACCAGAAACTCAATGCAACTACTTGAAAGGATCACTTTTCCATTCCATTCATCGATCAGATCCTAGAACGACTGGTAGGTCATTCTCACTACTATTTTCTCGATGAATATTCTAGGTACAATCAGATACCAGTAGCACCAAATGATCAGGAGAAAACCACTTTCCCGTGACCCTATGGTACTTTTGCTTATCGTAGGATGTCATTCGGGTTATGCAATACTCCTGTCACTTTCCAACGTTGCATGATGGTGATATTCTTAGATATGGTTGAAAAATTCATAGAGATCTTCATGGATGACTTTACGGTATTCAGATCGTCCTTCGATGAATGTTTATATAATTTGAGTTTGGTGTTTCAATTATGCAAATAGACGAACTTGGTATTGGACTGGGAAAAATATCACTTCATGGTTCATGAGGGCATTGTGTTAGGGCATCGCATATCAGCAGCAGGAATTGAAGTGGATAAGGCAAAATTCATGTTAATGAGAATTTACTGCCACCGACGTCAGTTCAATGTGTTCGTAGTTTTCTGGGGCATGCCGAATTTTATAGACTATTCATTAAAGAATTCTCAAAGACCACGAAGCCTCTGTGTAACCTACTAGTCAATGATGTCACATTTAACTTCTCTGAAGAGTGTCTTGTGGCTTTCAACACGTTAAAAGAGAAGTTGACTTCAACACCAGTAATCATTGCACCGGATTGGAGTTTGCCATTTGATTTAATGTATGATGCTAGTGATTATACGGTGGGGCTGTATTAGGACATTGGAAGAATAAGATATTTCACGTGATATATTACGCAAGCAAAACCTTGACTGACGCCCAACTAAATTATGCCACTACGGAGAATGAGTCGTTAGTTGTGGTCTATGACTTTGATAGATTTCAGTCATACTTGTAGGATCAAAGGTCATAGTCTACACTGATCATACTACCTTAAAGTGTTTGTTGACAAAGAAGGATGCCAAATCTAGACTTATCTGTTGGGTGTTACTCATACAAGAGTTTGATCTGGAGATAAGGGATATGAAGAGCACGAAAATGTGGTAACAGATTACTTAACTCAACTTGATCTAGGAGAGCAGAATGATTAAATCGAAATCAATGATATTTTTCCAAATGAGTAGATTTTTAGCATGGACGGGATGTCTTGGTATGTTGATATCATAAACTACTTGGCCAAGTCTCTCACGCCACCAGATTATTCAAGTCATCAGAGAAAGAAGTTTTTAGCTGACTTGAAATATTATTTGTGGAAAGATCATATTTTGTATAGGTAAGGAACAGACAGATTATTCGACGATGTGTGCAAGAGGAAGAAGCGCCTAAAATATTGGAGCAATGTTACTCATCTGAATACGCGGGTCATTTTGGGGCATCCAAAACAGTAGCAAAAATTCTACAATCTGGGTTCTATTGGCCTTCATTATTCCAAGATGCTTTTGAATTTGTGAAGAGGTATGATAGGTGTGGGCGCACTGAAAATATCTTGAGAAGAAATGAGATGCCTCTAATCAAAATCCTTGAGGTTGAACTTTTTGATGTATGGGGAATTGATTTCATGGGACCATTCCCACCATCATTCTCGAATCAATACATACTGATTACTATTGACTATATCTCCAAGTGGGTGGAAGCGATATCATTGCCAATAAATGATACTAACGTGGTGATTTGATTTTCAACGAAGTATTTTTTCACCCGTTACGACACTCATTGGGCTATAATCAATGATGGGGGTAAGCACTTTTACAATCTTCAGTTTGAGTCATTGTTGGCTAAGTATGGTGTTTGGCATCGTGTAGCAAGTCCATACCATCCTCAAACTAGCGGCCAAGTTGAAGTCTCTAATAGTGAGTTGAAAAGGATACTTGAGGTAACAATGAGCTCTTCTAGGAAAGATTGGTCTAAGAGGCTTGATGATGCACTATGGGCTTACATGACAGCTTTCAAAACACCTATAGCATGTCTCCATACTGGTTGATTTTTGGGAAAGCATGTCACTTTCTAGTTAAGTTGGAGCACAGAGTATACTAGGTAGTCAGGAATTTAGACATTGATTTGAAGGCAGCTGGTGAAAAGAGATTGCTGCAATTGAATGAAATGGATGAATTTCGACTGGAGGCGTATGAGAATGCAAAATTCTATAAGGAGCGTACCAAAAAGTGGCATGACATGAATATTCAGGTATGGAAGTCTGAGGTTGGGCAACGAGTTCTGTTATACAACTCGAGGCTCAATCTATTTCATGGAAAGTTGAGGTCAAGATGGTCCATGCCATACACAATCAATAAGGTGTTTCCATATAGAGCAGTTGACACTCACGATTGCAAGGGAACATTTAAGGTGAATGGACAGTGGTTGAAACCTTATTGGAGCGGTGATTTTCTAAAAGAAAATTCTACCGTCTATCTCAGCACACAAGAGTTAATCAACCGAAGTAAAGTTGAGTTATCGACTATAAATTAGCTCTGGTTGGGAGGCAACCCAACATATTCTTCCATTTTATTTATTTCGTGTTATGCATTAGATTATGAGTTTTTCATGTTTTTGAATTTTTTTAGTCATATTAGGTCATTTATCGTCCCTAGATGTCACTAAGAGTCTATGCATGGTTCAAATTGGTTTTAAATGTGTTGGCAGAGGTTTGGGGGTGTTGGAATGGTATTTAGTTGATTCGGTGAGAAAGGCATGCATTTCGAGGCAAAAAAGGATCAAATTTTGAGATTTCTAGGATCAACACGTGTTTTCAAGTTTAAAAATGTTTTTGGAACCAAATTTATGGCATTCACTCACACTCAATGGTTTAAAATGTGTTTTGACAAGTTGTGGGGAAGTTGGAATGCCGTATTGCATTGTGGGTTGAAAATCGGGGTTTTAGTGAAAATTGACCAAAATCGAGCTTTCACAGAGTTGAGTATGTTTGAAAATTTTTCCACATTGCACTTCCTCGTTTCATTCACGTGAACTTGTTTAGTACGAAAATTGGGGCCTCGGGGATCTTAAATGGTTGAACATGAGAAATTTCTGAATCAGGCCATGAGAACCCATACCTGGTAGTCTATGCGAGAGCATAACACTACCAGGCATGCGATCGCATGTAGCAAATCAGGGCCAAATTTGGCCCTGCCAAGTTGTTCTATGCGACCACATAGAATTGTTCTATGCGGTCGCATGGAACAACCTCAAGCCCTATATAGTTTTAGACATGCACGCACACCACTCACACATCAGCACTCAATCAAGCACGAAAAGCACATCACTATATACAGAATGCACACCGCTCATGCTCACGTACACGAACACACACCACCCAACACTTGCACACGACACACACCCGTAAGTCATCACTCACGCATCATCTTGTTTCCATTATTCTTTATCAAGATTTCAAGGTATGTCATCAGATTCTTTTTACCCTAATTTTCAGTTGTTTCTCCTTTGGTGCTTGAAAACAAACTTGAATGCTTGATTGAGTAGTGGGGCATTAGGTAGATGATGGATTCTATGCTATTGAGTTTTATTGCGCAAAATTATGGCTTGGGTTATGACCAAGGTCTTGGGAATTAATTGGAACAATATCATGCCTACAACATGTTCGATAAATGGACTATGTTAACACTTATTATGCATTAGATTTACCTTAGTATTTGACGTTGTTGATATACACTTTGGATTGCTTTTTGTGTTGATGTTCTTTGAAAAATGTCATTGAAAACACCAAAACCAAAATTGACCACACATAGGCATGACATGGCTAGGCACATGGCACTTCCGTCCCTCACTTCGTCCATCTATTTCCTAATCCAAATGACGTCTTTATGACCTCAAATTCAAATATGTGTGATACTACACCACCCTCTTTCATATGCCCAGAGGTTGCTCTGGAAATTTTCGATGTTTCTTGATGGTGTCTAGAGGCGAAAATACTTGGTCGAATACGATTTTATATGAAAAATTTTCACTGCTTGACTTGATTTTGGGTTTGTTGACTTTATTTTGCATTTCTGTTCTATAATACACGTATGTCACTATACATTTAGTCGAGCATGCCTTCGTTACATTGTTTTATGCTTTGTTTTGTCAATACATATATCTTTTGGTTTACTCGAATATCATGCATACCTTTGACGTAAGTTTAGAGGCTTTGGTGCTCATGTGTTCCATTTCATCTTCAAGTCTCGTAGCATCTACTTTATACATCACAAATGACTTACAGTTTCATTTCTCTTAGTGTTCCAAGATGCCTCCTAAGAGAACGACCAAAGGAAAAAAGAAAGTAGCTTTCACTTCAGGTACCATGTGAACTAGGGGATCTGAAGGGGGCATACGATGATTTTTAAATCAAAAGGCCATCACTCGATACTCTGATATCATTAGCCACTAGGCACTGCTTCTAGAAATGTCGGTTAAACTGAAGGGACTAGTTCGCGAGTTCTATGAAAATTTCAACAGAGACATTGACACCACTAGGTCCGAACATCTACACCAAACCATGGTACGGGACAAGTGGATCATGTTTACATTCGAAGTAATACATGACTGCTACCAGTTGATTTGGAATAACATTGTTCCTATTCCGGACAATTTCCATTGGAGCATAACTTATTAAAAACAAGGAAGGAAATTAAAGTGAAGTCTGCTGTACTGCAGGGAAGAAAATGATAGATTCAAAATGATGATTTTATGTTGAAGATTGGAATAGAATCCAATGGAATACAAAGTATACAAAGTGCTCCATTTATATATTAAAAGACCAACTAACTAACTAACTATCTAACTACATAGAAGTCTCTAGAATGAAGCTGAGCTGGATATTCTAACACACCCCCATCAAGATGGACTATGGAGATCAACAATAGTCCATCTTGAAGATTGCTGTCGATTTTTATGCAGAAGAATTATAGGCAGAACTTTAAAGCACAAACATTCTCCAGATAACTATTTAGACAGCTTGTTCCATCTCGTTACATCACTGCTCACCCAAAGCCACATAAGTTATTCATCGCCGATTCTGTGCAGCAGTACTACTTCTTGTAGCCTTGAGCCGAACCTTTCTACCCTTACCCATTAGCAACAACCACCAATTCCAGAACAAGGTTGGATTTGAAGCCAAAGTTATCTTTAGATTTGGCATGGATTAGAAACCATAAATTAACATCCATAAAGGAGAAGAACACACAATAGAATTGGAATAAATTCCATGAAAACATCTCTAGTACAATGCTAGAAAGAATAGAAAAAACATCTCTGGAAATTGATTTACTACAGGAGGCAGGAAAATGAACTAAATCCATCATCAATGGCAGAATAACTCATTGATGAGGAAGAATTGAACAAATCAGGGCTTTTCCTCAGCTTATAAGCATGCTGGCAAATGCGTTCAAGGTGAAAAAAATATCAAACACTTGCCAGGCACTTGTAAAAAGAGATTTCAATGGAGGAAACACTTATCTGAGAAGACAATTTTATTGTAGCTCCACTAACAGGAAATCAATGGATCTATCCTCAAATACGCAGAATGATGATAAGAAGATGATGAACATAGCACGTATGGAAGAAGTGCAGAAGAAGGAAATCACGCAGTTTGGTTTCTCAGTAATGCTTTGATACCATATTAAAAACAAGGAAGGAAAAAGTGAAGCCTGCTATACTGTAGGGAAGAAAATGATAGATTCAACATGATGATTTCATGTTGAAGATTGGATATAATCCAATGGAATACAATGAATACAAAGTGCTCTATTTATAGACTAAAAGACTAACTAACTACATAGAAGTCTCTAGAATGAAGCCGAGTTGGATATCCTAACACGACCGAGGGATTTTACTTAGACGTGAGGATGCTTAGCCATTTTCAAGATTCAGCGTGGAACTTACACTGTTATAGCCATTCTTTAGCTGTTTATTTGTTACAACATCAAGCCCACCTCACATAGAACCACATTCACCAATCTAACGGTTGGTTTTATCTATCACTTGGTGAGAGGACGGAAGATTGACTTGGCCACCTTCATTTATGATCAGATTCATTCTCAGGGTATCTGGGAAAACATAGTCGTTCTCTAATTTTTCCAAGTCTGATCAGTGGAATTGCCAAGAGTGTCGGTGTTACTATCCCATCTGGGGAGCTTCCCGAGAAACCTAGCCCCTTTATTAAATAGACTACCTTGGAGGCTCAGGATCGAGCTACGTAAAAACATAGATAGAGGTAAGAGAGGGAGTAATTGAGGTAGCAGGAGGCTATATAGGGTCAGGGGGCTAAGGACGCAGAGATGCCTCAGGCACCACCATTATCACTACCGGCACCTCTGGATGTTGATACACAATTGCTACAACAAATGTTCGCCACTATGACCAGTTCTAACCGATATATCAAAAGTCTTCAGCAGGCTGTGGGCGCCATGGGTACGAATCTCTAGACATTGAGGAATAGCATGCTTAGCACTAGGAACTTCGCTTCTACCACTAGTCGGGAGCGAGAGACGAGAGGTTGAGATCTTTAATGGACGGTTGAATCACTATATAAGCAGAGTTGACGGTATTCAACTAAGGGATAACGAGACTTGGGACCACTTGGGTAATATCAAGATTGAGGTTCGAGATTAGTCTCTCCATATTCAGGGCATGCTGTCCGAGCTTGCACAGCAATTCGAGTTCATGCGACAGATTCTCGCATGACTCCCACCACAATCAGCTGATGGCATATCCAATTTCGATTTTCATCCACCACCTCTATATTGATCAGGGGAGTATTATGTGCCCCATTATCTTTATCTTTATCTTATTTTGAAACTGTTCTGATTGTTTTGTACTCTTTAATATTTCCTTGTGTTATTAATCACAACATTGATGACACTGTTTGACATAAGTTTGGGGGCGGCATTCGTCATATTTTATTATAGATTTGCGTAATTGTGTGAAAAAAAATTATTTAAAATTTTGCAATTTTCATTTAGTTATTTCCGGTTACTGTCTGTTTGTTTTCTAGCATTAGATTAAAGTTTTGTGTGCTTGTGTGGGTTTGATAACTTTGCTGGCTATGATGCTTAATATTAGAACATGTATGAATTGTGAATAATGAAAATAGTGTACCATTAGGTTAGTAAAAGCTTGTTAGTGTGAAACTTGACATTTTCTATGCACAATATTCATGTTTGACATATTGAGTTGGTGATTTGGTTCATTATTTAGAAAATACTTGAACATAGTATATAAATCTGAATAACCTTCATAGTATGAATCCATAATCCAACTATAGGTTGGTTTGGAGATGGCTGAGTTGTTACATGAGAACATTGAGATAAGTAGAGATTCCGTGCATGATACTAACTTGTGTCAATTGTCTAAAACCAACGAGACAAGGACGAGGTGAAAGTTTTAAGTTAGAGGTTAGTTTTAAAAACTAGATATCTAAAAGAAAAGGGGCATTGCACTAATCTTTGAGTGAATAAAAGCATCTTTTCAAGCCTGTATAACTAGAATGATTAAGCCCATGAGGGTGGTTTAAAACCTAGTGCCCTATGATTATTTGACTTGGGAGTCATCGGCCTATATATATATATACATACAAAATTACATTGATTAAGCTCCATACATTCAGTCAATAAAACTATACCTTTAATGAGAGGTAAGTAACTTAGTTTAGATTAAAGGTTGAAGCGATCAAAAATAGAGAAGAATCTCGACTTGTTGAAATGAAAACTTGTAATGGTAAGACCTATCCAACCTAAGAGACGGTAAGGAATAGAATTGAAAAATTGAGTGAAAAGCATAAGTTTGGGAGTGTGTATCTCTCGAGTGAAGTAAGGAAATATTTGACTACTATGGATTAGGTGTTGAGCTAATCATGATCTTAATATGTTGGCATGGATTTTCACACACACGTGTCAAGTTATACATATAACATGGGAAGATTGATTTGATTTTGCATAGTTGAAGTTGTTCATGTTGTTAATTACTAAGTCTCAATCCTGAGACACAACAAGTTATCAAACCATGTTTTATGAAGAAATAGGTTACAGTTTTGTTTGACGACAAACAATAGTTTAGGTTTGGAGGAGCTGATAAGTGTGTTTTACGCACTTATTTTGGGCTACAAATACGGACAATTATTGATAATATGTTGAAATGTAGCTTAATTCTATGAAATTTGTGTTTTGCATGAAAATGTGATGAATGTGGCGGAAAGTATGAGAAACAAAGTGAAAAAGGACTTAAAAGAAAGAAAACCAAAGTTCAGGGACCAAGATGTAAATAATCGAAAGATGACCCAGAGGAGGAACTGAACATGTGGAGATGGCTAGGTTGAATTGAGCTAAGGAATGAACTATTGTTTGAAGAAGAATTGGGAAAAGAGGTCGAGAAATGCAAAATGGAGTTTGCCAAGACCAAAACGCAAAGATGTGGAAGTTTACCAATACCCTATGGTCGCATAGCACAAGAAACAATGCAGTCTCATAGGTTAATTCAGAGTATTCCAAGGCCACTTTAAGCTCTACTATGCAGTCGCATAGTTGATTTTTGACGCGAGAATTGCGGTTGCCTTATTCGAGTAAAATACTTATGGAAACAAATCTTGGTATGCGTATTTAAACACTTGGGCCTTCCAGAACATAAAAGAGGAGATTCATAAGGGTTTTGAGAAAAGAAGCAAGGCAAGAACAGGAATAGCAACACTACGTAGCGAAGATTAAACTCAAGAATCGAATTGGTGATGTCGTTCTTCATTTATNCTTCATTTATTTTTCTGATTTTCTTTGTTCCATCATGTTTGGCTAGGTTAATTCTGTACTAGTGTTGGATAAACTATGTAATATGATTCTTAAATTTTAGTTTTACATCTTTGACATCAAAAACACGTTTTGAGGTGTTTGACTGGTTTATATGAATTTCTTTTCTACATAATTATTGTATACGTAATTGTGTGAGTTTAGTGGCGTATTTCTTGCATTCGAAAAAAGGGGAATAGGTTCGACGCGGTGTAAATCCTCATAGGGTCCGATAGGGGATAAAATTATATCGATATGCGCTATATGAATCTTTAAGTGCTCATAGAAACTCGTGCATTCTTATATGATTACATGTGTCATAGAAATACAGTCGGGTCACATATTGGACTAGGTTTAACTTTACTCGAAAAAGACTGTTAAATAATTTAGGAGCATTGATTCTTCAATATTTCAATCGTGCGTCAAGGTGTAGAACTAGGTTTAAAGAAGATTATTACATAGGGATTCGTGATCCTAATACATTCATCATACATTAGAAAAATTTCAACTTGCATTCAATATAAAGTTGTTAAAGCATTCATAATCACATCCGCATCATTAATTTAGTTATAACTTCATCAAAACAAACACTCTCATTCTTTTTCTACATTTAATTTGAGTTCAATTATAACTTCAAAGGATGTTGGCCCTTAAAAGTGTATCCATGTAAAAGTAATTTAAAGTGATTTCACTAAATTCTTTACAAATGTTTAACTAAGGAATACATGTGTGTCTATATCGTCGATAAGTTCATAGCGTTCTAGTGATATAGTACGATCCCAAATTAAGAAATCAATCGCCTAATCTACTTCTATTTAATATAATTAAAGGCATTTCTATCATAATCCACTACAAATTTATTAAAATTAGGTTGCTACTAAATTGATTACATATCAATGAGCGATAATCAATTCAAGCAAAATAAAATCATAGAACTTACCAGATGATTGTGAGATGATCTCGTGGACAGACTCGGTACATTTTCCTTTAATAAAATGAGTTAACACATTTTTTTGAAGTCTACACAATCGATTTGAAAACTCTTGGCTCTAATACAAAAGTGTAATACCCCTTAAATTTAGATGCCTAGATTTAGAGTTATTATCATTTAACTTTCTTTTAAAATCATAAATGTGAAAAATGATTAAATTTTCTTTGACATTAAAAATATCAATGACTTATTATTTTAAAATAATTTGTACTTAATAAATTATAGAATAATTAAATGGAATGCTAACTTTAATTAAAAAAAAAATGAATTCAACATTTAAATATGATAGTACTGAGTCCGTGTCACTACAAGTCGTCATCTCGATTCATCTTGCTTTCATCGTCTGAAAATGGGCAGGGATAACGTAGGATGAGCTAATGTTCAGTAAGCAAATCTTATGAATATGCATTTCTTTAAAATAAAGTGTTTTTTCATTATATATCCCATTTTCTTTCATTTCTTTAAAAATTGAACATTGTCGTCGTGAGTTCACTCGGTGTATCACCTAGCCAATTAGAACGTACTAGGTAATTATTATTTGGAACCCGATCGAGTCCTACTAGTAATACCGTAAAACGATTAACATTAACATTATCAATGAACATTGGTTGGATGCGCCGTCCCCATCCCCCATTTCCCACTCACACCTTTCATGGCATAGACATACACCTCGTAATAAAACATTTGGGATACATATCTTTAAAAACATTTCTTGACTCATTGTCATTTGAAAACTTTTTATTTCTTAAAACTTCATGTATGTTTATGAATGTATTATCATTAACTTTCTTTTAGAATCATAAATGTGGAAAATGATTAAATTTTTCTTTGAGACAAATATCAATGACTTATTATTTTAAAATAATTTGTACTTAATAAAATATAGAATAATTAAATCGAATGCTAACTTTAATTATAAAAAAAATGAATTCAACATTTAAATATGATAGTCCCGAGTCCGTGTCACTACAAGTCATCTCGATTCATCTTGCTTTCATCGTCAGAAAATGGGCAAGGATAACGTGTGATGAGCTAATGTTCAATAAGCAAACCTTATGCATATGACGTATGTTTATGATATGCATATGAATTTCTTTAAAATAGAGTGTTTTTTTCATTATATATCCCATTTTCTTTCATTTCTTTAAAAATTGAACATTGTCGTCGTGAGTTCACTCGGTGTATCACCTAGCCAATTAGAACGCAATAGGTAATTATTATTTGGAACCCGATCGAGTCCTACTAGTAATACCGTAAAGCAATTAACATTAACATTATCAATGAACATTGGTTGGACGGGCCAGTCCCCAGTCCCCACGCCCCATTTCCCACTCACATCTTTCATGACATAGACATACACCTCGTAATAAAACATTCGGCATACATATCTTTAAAAACATTTCTTGACTCATTGTCATTTGAAAACTTTTTATTTCTTAAAACTTCATGTATGTTTATGAATGTATTGACATATATTAATATGTATGAAACATCTATGACATAAAACATAATAATCAAACATCATGTTCACATAAGGACAATTAAGATAACACATTTATATATTTAATCATATGACATACGGATGAAAACGAGGGGAGGTTTACTTACATGAAATCCTTAGCAATTTACTTTTAAAATTACAAGAAGAGATATATTTAGCATCCACGAAGTCTACGTGCCAATTATAGTAGGTCATTATCAATTATTTAAAATTTCAGCAATATTCATTCTTGATAATCAATCCTTATTCTATTTAGATAAAATAGTTATTTTGGGTGGAACATGTAAAATAGAGAGTGATCATAATCATATAGAGATTTAAAAGTGGAACTTATTGTCAAAATTACTTTTAACCGAAAATCACAACAAAAGTTATTTTTTACGCCATATGTTTACGGCGTGCATATAAGGCATGCCGTAAGAATAGGCTATATACGACACGCCTTAAATGTATGCCGTAATAATTCAGTTACTTAAAAATATTTACGGTATATATTGATAGCACGCCATAAAAATTTAAATTTTACGGCACACATTGATTGCACGCTGTAAATAATTACAATTTATGACATACATTCTTGCAAGACTTAAAAAAGTTTGAACTTTTCTTTTCCTTTTTCAATTTATTTTATTCCTTTTTTTTTCCTACATTTTCTTCTATTTTCCATTCTTTTTCCTTTTCTCCCTTGAACCCAATGTTTTTTTTTTTTCCTTTTTCCTTTTTCCTTTCCTTTTTGTTTTCTTTCTTCTCCTCCCCACCTTAACGATCTCCTTTACAAATTTCAGTCGATGGAAACATAATCAATTAGCCATTCATTGTAGTCCGAACCATTTTCCCCTTTTTACCAAAATTTCATTTAAAATTTCATCGATGCTTATAAGTCCAGTAACATCACTGTTACAAAACAAACCAATACCAGAATTGCTCTGATACCACTTGTTAAAATTGATACCACTTGTTGTGACACCAATCAATGGATTGAGATGTTGAAGTTATATGGCAAAATAATAAAGTATATGATCA
>CAIGRS010280729.1:0-10175 GCA_903798395.1 Fraxinus floribunda
ATTTAAATCTTTTTCAGTACTCGTGTGCTTGCGCCCCTTGGAGGTGTTTTGTCTATTTTCCAATTGTAACTCTTCGCTAGTAAATACACCCCTTTTTGGGACTTTGTCTCAAGAGGTTTGTTCCTTACGCAATCGTCTGATTCCTTTTTCCTTTAATTGTTGACGAGTTGAAACACACGCGAAACAGGTGGGCTCAGCCGCTCGAAGATAGAGAGGGAGAGGGAGGCGGCGAAATAGGGTTTGGGGTTTGGATATAATGCAACATGGGAATGAGTAGATAGGAGAAAAGAATATGTGACTAACGATAGAAAAACAAAACTTTTTGAGGGAACGAGGGGGAAAATGAAAAATTTTAGAGGGAAATAAAAATTTTAGTTGGGGGGAAATTCAACNTTGAGGGAACGAGGGGGAAAATGAAAAATTTTAGAGGGAAATAAAAATTTTAGTTGGGGGGAAATTCAACATTTAGCGAAAGACTAGGTGAAGGTGTATGTGTTGGGATCAATTTACAAACAATTTTTAAAAATAATTTTATTTTATTTTTAAATTTGCCCATTTTATTTTCACTAATTTCCGACTAATCGAGATTATTACATGTATAAGAATACTCAAAAGGACCAATAAATGAATTGTGATCGATAAAATAGGCTTCAATGGTAAAGTGGAAAATTAAATTACTAAAGATTTTGTATTGTTATTATAAATTAAATTTACCCTATAAATATTTTATTGTTAATTGATTTGGGCAAAATCAAAATCGGTAATTGAAATCGATAGAACCAACAATGAAACTTAGAATAAATCAGTTTGATTGGGAATGTTTGTCGTCTGTTTGCATTATAAAGCATAAACTTTTCATTTGAGCTTTTTAAACAATTTGTTCCTATTTGACTATTATTTATAATTGATCAAACAACTATTACTTACAAATATTCCTAAATAATGCGAAAATGGGAAAAAATGGTGCCAAGTGTTCCAGCGACCAAATATTGGATGGTGGAATTTTGTTATAATCAGGGACCACTGGCGACCATGTCTAGTGGTCGCTGGAACATGCGAAAAAAGAGGGAAAATTAAGCGCCAAGTGTTTTAGCGACCAAACATTAGTCGCTAAATACTGCAAAAAGAAGGTGGAAAAATCGACATCAAGTGTTCCAGTGACCTTCCAGCGACCAAATGTTGGTCGTTGGAAGCTTGCATTATTTAGCGACCACTCCTAATGGTCGCTAAATAATGCAAGAAAATGATGGGAAATTGATCCCAAGTGTTCCAGCTTTCAAACAAAGTTGGTGGTCGCTAAATAATGCAAGAAAATGATGGGAAATTGATCCCAAGTGTTCCAGCTTCCAAACAAAGTTGGTCGCTAGAAATCACCTTCCAGCTACCAATATTTGGTCGCTGGAAGCCTGTATTATTTAGCGACCACGATTCGTGGTCGACTGGGTTTGGTCGCCAAAAAGTAACCTACATCGACCAAAATGTGGTCGCTGAGGAGTAAAAATAAAAATTTCAATTTTAGCAGACCAACCCCTTTCACCAACCAATATGTGGTCGGTGATAGTGCTCTCCAGCGACCAAATATTTGTGGTCGCTGAAGGATTAGTCACTGGAGCTCTTTTTTTTTTTGTAGTGACTATATCAAAACTTTAATTGCTGCCGCTAACAGAATCAGAACCTACACGGCACAAGCACCTTCTAGTTCCAGGGTTCGAGTTATAGGTGACCCTGGGTAGCTTCCAGTCTCTAGTAGATTTTTCTTGGAAAAGTGCACCATTACTCCCAAACTTATTGTCTGAGTAGCAAAAGTTGGTCTCAATTAATTGTGCAACTATAATGAAAGGTTAAGAATCAACTTGCTGCTCGTTGGTTGGGGGAGCAGTGGGCCATTGTTCTATTTGTTTTTCTTAACTGGAGTAGACATTATGTTATGCTAAAGATTTTATTTCCACATAGTATAACAGAAATAAATAAATAAACACGATAAAATCAGGTTCACGAAGTGTACAACAAATAGTTATATATTTTAGCCAGCATTCTTTGTTTTTGTGTTCATAAATATCTGGAGAGTAACACCCTATCTCGGATGGGCAGTAAACCCATATATTACATTTCATTTCACCCGGATTCGCACGTTTAGCCTGATTCAAACACGCCATGCAACATTCATAAGCAGATTCTTTATGGTGGGTGAGGCCCCATCGAACACCAGCACCACCATAGTCTGTATGAACCTCAGCATGGCATTCGAGAGGGCGCTGTTTGCCAGGTAAGATTTAAGTGTCTGGATATTTGACACTGCAGGTAAAAATGTAAATCAAATTTGAATCAAGCAAGTTAACAAACAACTATAACCTGTAACAATTTAGCCAGTCATTTTGAGAAAAAAAATTAGAATAACAATTTTTTAGTCAGATATACATTCTATATAGAATAGAGGATATAAATTGAAAAGAGAAGTCGACCCAGAATTAGGAAAAGAAAGTGTAAAGTTGTTACCAAACTCCTCTTCACCCTCGGGTTTGTCATCATGTTCGTTATTAATGACTTCAGCCCGTATCCAGAGCCCCATTTCTTCTGTCAAGTCAACTCAATCAGAACTCAAAGCTCTTGCAAGAATACATACAGACATATTATATTGATTGAAAAACGTTAAATTACATTGACAAAATATCCTAAATACCAATCAAGGAGTATGCAACCTGCAGGCAGTAACAATACTTGATATCATATGCCCATTTATTTCAGTAAAGCAATCTCTGGAGCTGGATTTCAATGCCTATAATAAATTGTGTAACTCTGTATCTGATCATATAAAGCATACTAGCAAGAATGTTATATAACACAAAGCTCGCAATAAACACAAATTCAACCTCATGCACATTTCCACCCAAGTGACAAACAGATAATATAATTGAAACTATATGTCAAGTGCAATTTGCCCCCCCAACATATAAGGCCAACACATTAACCAGTCAATGTCATTCAAAAAATTTAAGCTACTGTTCTTTTTAACATAGTTGGCACCTACAAATTGCACTTGCATTCCATGCTCATGGTCAACACCTATATAATATCATGAAGATTTAATGATGATGTATTAAATATTTTTCAGCAATTATAAGATGCGTAAAAAGAAATTGCATTTATCTTGCACACTGTGTGAAGTAAATTTTCAGAAACACTTGAAAAAAATTTTATACCCAAACATAGCAAATATGGATCTCTCTACTGTAACGAGTGCACACTTACTATCGAACATGTAATCAAATTGAATGAAAAGACTTAAATACAAGATTTTGAGGTTATGACGTAGAAAATGTATGTCAGCAAACAAAAATAGCAAATCATAAAAATTCTCAAAGCTACTGTTCCAAGTAGCTTTTCCTGCCATCCGTCTCAACTCAACATCTAAATGATACTTCATCCTGCAAAAATTCAGATGTTAAAACTTTGAACATAATATAATAAAATAGAGTATAATCTCAAAAAATTAAGCGAATCGAATTGTAATTAATATGCACAAGAAACAGATTCATTTTACATCGACGCTAATAAAAAATAAATAACTTAATAAATTAAAGGAGAAGCACGAAAAAAAGAATTACAGATCAAAATTAAAAAAAAATCAATTAAAGAAAATAAAAAAATTATAAACCAAATAAAGAATGTAAAAAAACATTTTAAATTGAAAACATAAATCAAATTATAATATATAAATTTAAAAATAAAAAATTATAAAAAATCAGATAAATAATATTTATATTATTTAATTAAAATTGAAAATAATTAAAGATTTGTTTTAAACGCATATTTAATTAGAAAAAAAATTAATTCTTAAATTTAATAAAAGAAAAAAAAAAGGAATTTCATAATTTGGTTTAGGGGTATATTTAATTTAGTAATTTTCAATTTAATATTTTTTTATATAATTATACCAAGAAAAAAAATTAAATAAAAGAAATTATAAAAATTAAGTAAAAAATATAAATATTATTTTTTTTAAATCGAAAAAATTAATTTTTTTCGAAAATTAGAATTTTAAATTGAAAAAACTATTTATTAAAAGTCGAAAACAATTAAAAAAAATCATGGTCGAAACAGTTGGCCCAAACTGTTTAACAATCGGGGACACAGTCGGGTCCGACTGGTAAACCCGTTTTCTAGCTGGAAATTGCCATTTTCGACGAGAAAACACCTCCCCAGCCCTCAAAAAACACATAAATCTATTCTAACTCAACCATCTACCTAAATAATGAACAATAAATAAATAAATGTTAAATTTAAACTTTATAATTCAAGAAAAATTAAAACCATAATCACAACAAAATACTAACATTGTTAAAGATTACTTCGTCGGTGATTGATTGTTGTTGATTGGGTTGCTGACTGTAAGCAATGTTGTGGTTGACTGAATCCCGATTGAATTTTTTTTTTCTTTTATTACACCGTGCTCGTGCAAATGAGGGGTATTTTCGGCTTTTGCTCTTAAATTCACAATTTACGCTTTGTTTCAAGGTGGTCAAAGGCCAAAGTGGAAAAATGACCTGGTCAACCGGTTGTTTCCACTTATTCCCTCTGTAGAATAAGAGATTTATGTAATATTTAGATCAATTTGATTAAATTGGACTTGAGTTTTAAATTAGAAATAAGAAGGTCATATTTTAGGTTTGGATTAAATTAATTAGTTAGCAAATTTATCTAGAAAAATAAAATAAAATAATTGACTTATTTAAGATTAAAAAAAAAAGATTCGATTTTTATTCGATTTTAAGTTTAGAACCGAGAACCGAACCAAACTCACGTGTTCTCAATTCAGATACTCGTTCGAGTATTTAACTTAAAAAGAACCGCTTGGTTTGGATCAGTTTGATTCGATTCGAGAGTTTTGTTCAGCCCTATCGACAATATATAGGAGGCCCATCTTCATCTAATATGGTGATGATTAAATATAACCCTTGTTTGGTTCTCATTATTTTTTAAATACATTTTTTTTTCTTATTTTTAACCACACATTCTTTAATATAATAATATTACTCGCAAACTCAATTTTTTTTTCTTATTTTTTAACCACGCATTCTCCATCAAAATATTATTCCAAAATGCACTTTGAACAAAAAAAAATAAAATGGAGCTTAAACGGGCTCATAATGGTAAATAGAGTCATTCATATATTTATTCATTCCCCTGACTATAAATTGATTAGGAATAATTATGTTGGGATTGCTAGAGTGCACAAGAGGGCCAATATTAGTGTTGTGGGGGCTCTCGAAATATTTTGCTGACCTTTCTTCGAGTGCTTGACATAACTTTTGCTTTTGCTTTTGATAGAAGAGATCTTGGTGAAAGTTATCTTAATTTTTGTTTGAAAACTATTTTTTAAAAGAGTGTTATATTCGGAAGTGCTTTTTGAGGAAGTTGCATTAGTCCAATTTTCTCTAAAAACTCTTTTAACTAGAAGAAACATCATAAAATTAGTCAAACAAGTTCAAAAATAGCTTTTGTTTCTCAAAATCTCTTTTTGACTTTTCAAAAGTCATGTTAAATGGGCTCTAATTAAAAACTCTTTTGTTAAAAGAAGCAAAAACTGGATTCCTTTCCTTGCTGAAGTATGCACTGTCACGTTCTTAATGCACTCCCTCACTTGGCCATTGCATAGGGTTCGAAGGACTTCATAATAAATTATTGAAAATCGAACATCTTAATCACAATTCAAATTTACATTGTAAGCGTTGATGCTAGAAATATGATTAATAAATCTAACTATTTTCCTAAACTAATTTTGATACTCAAACGGGGAGCAAGAATGAAAATAAATATTTGAGAGGGAGTTATTTGAATTGCATGCATTTTTCTTCAAACGAAAGGGCATTTATGGATTTCCCTCTGAGCTTAGGGTGATTGAGTCATTTTGAGAAAATGACAGATAACATCTCCTAATTGGCTACTTAGTGACGAACTCGATTAATGAAAGTCATGCTTTCTGAGTGAATTGATAGCTTGTAGCCAGACCGGATAGGGGAGAGGTTCACATTATCTTATGCAAACCTTTTGGGCCTTCATTCTCCTATCGAATTATTGTGTTTCACAGGGATTCCCCATAGGGTTCGTAGAGAGGATTTTTTGAGCTAATAAATAGTCCCCGAAGTTCGATTTTAATATTCATATTAACTTTAGGACTTGTTATGTTTGTGCCGCGAGCCTATGATTGTTGGCACATGTTTTTCTTTGTTAATGTTGGATAACGTTGGCTATTTTGAGGGGACATGCTATCATTGTTATAAGTTTTAGTGTATGCTATAGGGCATCTTTTTGTGTATTTTCAAGTAAGTGCCTGAAAGTATTTAAAACGCGTGTTGACCATGGATAATCTTATCCGTGTGTTTTTGAATCTTGGTTAAGCATCTATTGATGTTTCATGGTCACGATTGCGAGATGGGTTTGAATGGTCTAGATCTATTGCTGATCCAATCTATGGTTCACACCCTTTTGTTTGAACCTATAATTATGCCATTCTCTTTACCACCGCTTTCTACTTTATACCTTGCTTGCGACGATATTCTTGCTTATAGGTTCACACCCTTTTGTTTGATATGTATTCCCTGTGACTTCAAGTTTACATTTGGATACTCCAAGTTGAGTGTTAGTCCCAACTTAGGGTTAAAGTATGTATCGAAACATGCTGATTGAAAAACAAGTCTAGTAGTCATGTTAAGGAGATCATGAATTTTAATTAAGAGCTGTTTTAAGGTCTTATTAATTTTATGCAAGGGATTTGAGTGAGATTACATCGTTATCGTATCCGAATAATCTCAAATTATCAACTTTCTCTCATGGCTATATAGCTTTTATGGGGCCTTTAGTCTCCTATTTTTTTTTTTTTTTATTAATATTGCGTATAGAAAAAGAATTTTTTTTTTTTTGTTTGTGGTAGTTGGGCTTTTTATCTCTAATAAGTCTGTTTATTTGTTGTAATGATGCATTTGGAAAGCGTTAGTTTCATTTTTATTAGAATATTTCTCTTCTTCTATGTTCGTTTATACAGTTTCATTTATTTGTACAAATCAATTCATCATTCACGATATCATGAAGATAAAGATCAACTTTGGCGTTAATTCCAAACACTAGAAATTGGTTTCCCATCTCCCTTCTAAGGGTGAGCCCACAGGGAGCTCTAGGGAGGATAATCACGAAACTTCGCACGGAGGCGAATGTACAACTAAACGACATCCATCATCTTAAGGGGCTAGAGGTTCGTCTATTACTTCGACTCAAGGATCTTTGCCTATGGAATTTGGGTCTCAATCGTTGTCACACTTGGTAAGTGACCCTGTTAAGGGGAAAAGAAAGATGCCAGATGGGTCTAAAAATATAGCGGACACTAAGACTTAATTTTTTCACTGCCTTAACGAGGAGCTAGACCCCATGGCTATAACAATGATTCACGCCTTTGTTTCCAGGTCTGCTAATCTACCTTTCTATATTTTAACTCTGCCTGGAAGAAGTTTGCGGATGGTATGACTCTCAAACAAATGGGGTATTTGATTGATGCTCATCTCTCGCAAGCTGAAGCTCTTGTTCTTTATCATTACCAGCAGACTGACTATGAGGTCTATGTTTTAGGACTGACAAATCGGAGAAAAGGTCGATTCTTTGGAGAGGAGGTATGAAACTCTCCAAAAAAAAAAAGGTTGGAAAAGGCTAAGAAAGAGAAGAAAAGATTTAAGGAGATGAACAAATGCTCTGAGGCCTCTTTGTTGGCCGATGTTACCAGAGTCACTAAAGGCTTGGAATTGGCCAAAGAGAACCGTGCTACTTATATCACTAGAGTTGATGTTGAACTTTTATGTCTCAGAGAGGAGTTTCAGTCAGTTAAGGCCGAACAATTTGCCATCTCCAAGGACCTGGATAAGACGAGTGGTGAAAAGGCCTTCTTAATCAGTAGAAGAATATTGAGGCAAAATCGGGTCTTGTAGAGTCTAGCCTTTCTAAGGCGATACTTTCGAAGGATGCCAGGTAGGATGGGAGCAACAAGGTTCTTAGCATTATTAGGAATTTTCGTCCAGACTGGGATTTGAATATTCTGGAGGTTCTTGAAGAAGATGCCGAAAACACCTCTTTCTATGACAATTCTCCGTTAGCTGCTAGGACTTCTAACAATCTGTCCACTTTTGTCTAACATGCACATCTAGCCAATTCTCCAGTTATTTCTCCCAACGAAATTGCTGCTAAGGACAAGCCAAGTGACGCTTCTATTGATACTTCTCCTTCTTCCAATCGAGTCTGCCCTTTGAGGGTAACATATCGGTTAGCCAAGAAGACCCCACTTTTGTGCATGTTAAACCGTTTGTCAATTTAGACAGATAGCTCGCTTTTTATCTCATCATTTTTTAATGAAATCTCATTAATATTTTTATGAAAATGCAATTTCGACAATTCATTAATGAAATATCATTGCTTTTGTTGTATGAATTGGTTCATTTGGCCATATTTTTGGGCTCACCTTGTATGACTCATTTGATTTGTGTCTTGCGGGGATGCACTTATAATGCATTTGTATAAAAAATAGAATCTATTATTCTTATATTGTTCTTATATTTTAACAATCGCAGCTTTTCAAATGAATTTTTATTAAATCATCGTAACAACATAAAGTGATGCGGATTATTACCCTCCCACTGCCTTGGCTTTTTATTACATAAGTACTTCGTGCATTATTGCAATATGTCATGACATTTAAGGCATTTCTGGCCCTTTCGTCCTATATAATCTTGGAAGCTATTAATTCAGCACTGAAACGTGTGAAATAGCCTTTTAAGAGACTCGTCTTCTTCTTACCGTATGCCATTCAATCGAGTGGCTGGAGCTTGTCCCATTTTGTTTCCAACGTACGCTCCTGAGAATGCTTGTTTCAGTTGGGGCTAGCTTCTGATTGATCCCAATAGCAATTTGCTATACCATATCTCAGCCGGTCCATCCAATGTTAAGTGAAAACCTTGAGACTTCAGTGCAGGGGTTGCCTTTTCTGTTTCATCTATGTCCTATATTCAGACAGATGATGCATATAATCTCCCTTCCCATTATACTTCTCTATTATACGACGAACAAAATTGTTTGGGATTGCCACCTCCTTGATTTCCCTGGAAAATGGTATAAATTTATCATCATCATCATCATCTATTTCATATGATCCAGCCATATGGTCTTCATACATCTTAATTGGAAGAGTATTATGAGAAGCGTCGCAATAGTTTTTAGCTTTTCGATCTTCCTGATGATAATGTTGAGTTGTTTTTTTATCGCGAGAGCTTAATTCATCCATAGACCTTCCTATTACGGATTTATTCTCATACCATTCTTTTTTTTCTTTTTTTTAACATATTATCATCAATTCTCGAAACCTGTAGACTACTGCTCTTCTCGCCGTAGTAGCCAACTTCATACTTTTCTCAGTTTTTAGCGGAATCACCCTGTCAATTTCCTCCCGGATTCTCGACTTTTGCACGCAAAGACGCATTTTCTGCAGTTAACACCTTCAAACTTTCAACCATTTCCTAGATTGTTTTGGCAATATATGCCTTTTTTCCCCAAGCGATGACTCTGAACATGAGAAATGTTAGTTTTCGATTTTGGCGGTGTCTCCACCCACTGTCATTTTGGATTAGCATCACTATTCAAATGCTCATCGCTATTGTAACATTTGATTTTGATCTCTGGTAGTAATCTTTCTTTTGAGTTTTCAAATATAATAAGACTTCGTGGTCTACTGTGTTCATTTTTTTAACAGATGACTCCAATTTGTTGATAATAGAAATCTAATAAAATGGAGGTCGAGGATCGAGTCGAATTACAAGTCTTACAGACATATCTTCCATTTTTTATTTTTATTTTTTTTTTTCAAATCTTTTCTTCATACATTCAATAGAGATTAAGGACAAATAGCACAATTTTTTTTTCTAATAATTGGTAAAAAGCATCGACAGTGACAAAGGTTAAAATAATTATGAGCCCTTAAGCACACACTAACTATTGTAATCGGGTTTTGTACTCATATTAGCATGTTTGACATTTTTTTTTTCTTATCTACAATATATTAAAAGTGTGGATTGAGGAGAAACTTTTGAATACCAATTTTAACCTTATATATTTAGTTATGTGTCAATTATGTTCCTATATAT
>CAIGRS010280734.1:0-10921 GCA_903798395.1 Fraxinus floribunda
AAAAATGTAGATTTAACAGTGTACATAATTATGATGGGCTACTTATAAATATTGTTCGACTGCAAATGTTTAGCACTTCAACTAATTTGAAGGTTTTGTATTCTCAATTATGACGACTCGTGTAACTAAGCATGGTTTAATTAACTGAGATGGATAATTCCATATTTCGATATTGAGCTCAGTTTGAAATTGAGTTGGGTCTAATATGAATGTAATTTAAACTAATTTATTTTCAGATTTTTGTTTGCAAACTATTTGACAGTTAATTAAAACCTAAAACAAACAACTTGAAAACAATGTTAGTACAAAAACAAAACACTGACTGATCCACATGAAACCAAACCAACGGTTTCGAAAAAGCTTTCGATTTAGTTTTGTTTGTGTGTGTGTGTGTGTGTGTGTGTGTATATATATATATATATATATATATATATATATATATGAAAACTTATTTACTTCCAACTAATTTGGATGCACTTTTGGATTTCGTTTTATTTTTGTTTGTGTGTGTGTGTGTGTGTGTGTGTGTATATATATATATATATATATATATATATATATATATGAAAACTTATTTACTTCCAACTAATTTGGATGCACTTTTGGAGCAGTAAATATTGAAAAATCCATCCATAGCAAATTTATCTTTACCTGTAACTGTTATGAAAACTGCATCCCATTCCCTTCTCTAAACCGTTTGAATTTCACCCAGAAATAGAAACTGCAAAATATTTCTTACATGGGACAAATTTTATCAATGGCTCTCATTTCTGCAAATTTTCTTCTCTTCTTCCTCACAATTTCACTCTTCATTCCTTCAATTCTCACAGCATCAGTAGTTGAAGACCTTGACAACTTGAAACCGCCCCCAGATTTCAACTTTACAATCACAAACAACTGTCTCAGCAACCCTAATCTCAGATACTGCAAAGCCAGCCCTTTTGATCTTCATGAAATTTTCAAGTCTACAATTGTTGCTAGCCACTTGTGTAACATTTCCAACAATCCAAACTGCATCGAATCCTTTCCGAAAATAGATCTTCACAGCCAACCAAAAATAGCACCACTTTATATATCATTCACTTTCTTCTGGAAGTACTGTCCCTTGACCATACTATCCATTGATCTTAGTAACAATTCATTGAAAGGTAACTTCCCATCTGAGGTTTTTAACTGTTCGCAAATTCAACAACTTGATTTGAGCCACAATGAACTTTCTGGGGATATGCCTGTGCAGAATTTTGATCACCTGCCAAACCTCACATTCCTTGGTCTTTCATATAATCACTTCTCTGAGTGTAAAATCTCCGACAAGAACTTCTTCAAACGGTTTAATACTACTAGTTTCATTCATTCGGGTCTTCTTCCAAATCACAAAAAGTTTAGGATTAAGGCTGTACTTCTATTAGTTGGTTTTCCAATCTCTGTGGTTGCAACTGTGGTTTGGTTTGGATGGCTGTGTTTTTGGAGACCGGATTTTTTACCGAAGTTCCTTCGAAGAAAATACAAGTTTACACCATCCACTCTCAAGGCAGCAACAAATGGGCTTTCCAAAAAAAATTTGGTGGCGAAGAGTTCCACAATTGGTATTTACAGAGGGATTCTAAGAGACGGAAATGAAGTAAAAATTGAGATATACTGGGAAACCATATCAAGGGTAAGTAGAAGGAAATTTGTAGAACAATGCAAGATTCTTGTTCAGTTATACCACAAAAATATAGCACCTGTACTAGGTTGGTGTGACAATCGCAGATTTAGGGCAATTGTCACTAAATGGATAGATGGAGAAAATATTGAGACATGGCTATCAAGGTCAGCTCCACCGTGGAAGCAAAGGGTAAAAGCATTTATAGGAATTGCAGCAGGAATATGCTATTTGCATGAAGAATGGCCTGAAGTTGGCTATGACCTCAAAACAAGAAATATCCAGCTGTCAGAAGGAGAACCCTTGATATCAAGGTTTAAATTTGATCATCATAATAGCAGCACAAAAAGTAAGTAATAACTATTCTTCTACTTGTGAGTCCTAAAGAGTAATTTTATGAGTTCTTTTCTTCAATCGTTCCAGAAATATACAAGTTTGGGGTGTTCATATTAGAGATGGTATCGAATAGGAGGCCGCTGGAAGAATTTGAGAGGGGTGAAGCTGGTTTTGTTGAGTGGGTGAAAATGCATTACCCTGATAACTTGGAGAATGTTATTGACAAGAGAATCAAAAGGACGGGGCACATTGTTCGTGAAGCCACAGATGCAATTGGACTGGGGCTGATGTGCACAGATCTATCTAGCGGTAATCAACCTAGCTGGGATCATCTATCTAATATGGTGTCAAACATGTGAATCACAGGGGATTATTATAATTTGTATGCATTAATTGAACAAATTCAGATCTACAAGAAACGTGCACATAAAATATTTGATGTACTACAATATTTACACTGGCACACACGCCCAAAAGCACAGAAGTGATTATGATATGCAATTCTTTCAAAGACGGGAGAGATGTGAATAGCATGCAAGCAAATACATTGACATTCATTTTAACTATTGTGCCTGAAACTTTACCCAATAGCACATAAAAAATTAGTAGTTCATACAATGTCATAGAGCAAATGGCCCAATTTTTCTACTCCACTTATGGGAAGCAATATTACATACCCCAAATTGACTGCATGTATAAATAATTCAATCACATAAATGAATAAAAAACAAACAATTTTTCAAGGGAAAGTGCAAACTAGGGAAAATTTTTATAAAATGCATCTCGGTAAAAGACCAAAAAGAGAATGTCATCATTTGATGATGCCAGGTCTATTTACTTGCCTCTTAGATTTGGACTTGTGACCTCTCTTTGGCAACTCAGGTGCCAATGCATACATCTTCACGGCAAATAGTCCATTGGGAAATCCTTTTTGGTCCTGAGACAATTGTATTTTACATAAATTTTAAATGTACTCAAGGTTTTAGGTTGGACTATATTTAATGGTATTTGCATACTAAGTAACAAGAAATGAATAGTGTTCTTTCAGATTGAGCTCGTTTTGGTCTAAGAAGCACGGATTCGGGTATGTAATTCAAATACGATATGATACTAGTATGCTGATATAACTTTTTAAACAAATTACCATTATCAATTAACTTTTAATAATAAAACTCTAGTTGTCACCACTATAGAAATATAATAATAAGCATAAATTATATAGTTATTTATTATCTTAAAACACGTTTACTTTCTTTGAAATTGTTAATTAATAAATATTTTCTATTTTCAATAAATTAATAATAATAATAATTGTCTATTAAGTAAAAAATATTTTATCATATATTGTCAATAATAATGGATTTTAAAAGAGTTTAAAACAAATAAAACTCTTGTCCTTCACTTGTCATAAGGTGTCCGATTCATATCGAAAATTTTAAAAATATAAAATAACTAAAAAATACGTATCCAGTACGTATTAAAGAGACTTAGTACGTATCGGATATTGGCTACGCAAAAAGCTTACAAGTGTCCATGCTTCTTAGGTTTTGGTTATCAAACATGCCTACTGTAATCTAAAGACACGATCATAATTAGTGGGTGTTTGGTAGGGATTAAAATTAAATTTTTAGTAGATTGTAATAGAATTTTTTGAAATGTGTGGTTGAAAAGTTGTGGGACCCGTAAAAGATGTGGTTAATATTGATTGTTTGACTTTGACTTAGATTAAATCTAATTTTAATCTGAAATAAATAAGACCTTAGTATATATCATAAAGACGTGATAATACCTTCATTTTGTATATGTGAAGCCCACACTGACTGAAGAGCTGCTTGAAGTACAAGTCTGATCTGGTAACACTCTTGTCTTGTTTATCCAAAACAAATCCTAATCAATACGGATTAGTATCTTGGTGAGTATTCATACTACAAAAAGGCAATTTTCACAAAGCCAATAAAAGTTAAAATAAATAAAAATCAGGGACAGCAACCTGAAAATTGATGCTATAGACAATCATTTAACATATATGGAACAACACAAGCATTGAATCATCCATTTCATTAGAAGAATAATGAAGATACTGAGAGGTCTTATGAGTTATGACTGAAGCAGAAGTTCAGGGAATTATAGAATCATTACCATGTCTTGCAATGTTTTCCTTGAGAACAAAAAAGCCACCAGGTTTGAGACCACCCTGGAATAGAACCATTTGTGAGAATTGTAACACACAATTATTTATAACAAGATGTAATTAGAATTTCCCAGATATACAGTTTTATTAAACTTTGAGCTCAGAAAGAGAATAGTCACTAGAGTGATTATTAATAAAGTGCGTTTTTGAATGTACTCTGGTAATTTAGATTTGCTTACAATTCAGCTATACAATAAGCCTTCCAGGGAATAATAAGATGAGCATATTTGTCATCAAATTGACATGTAATGAGAAACATAGTTTTGTGGACAAATTTAAGTAGTACGTCATGCTTCACCTATGAAACTACCCCTCCTGGAAAAGCTTCATGAGCACAAAGAAGCAGCATTTGAATTTTTACACCAATCTTTGCAGTTGAAGACATAGCAATTAGTTTGAGAAATTATAAAGATCCAACTCGTAGATGACAGGAATTGCCACCAGACTGATTGACTCGATAACTATCAATGATGAGAAAATTTTCAGGATATCATCCAAAATACAAACATTATCGGTAGTATATTATCACCTTTGCTCTCTTGAAGAACGATATGAAGTCTTCATCTGAAAGATGTCCTATACACCATTGGACCCATATAACATCATATCGTTGTGCATCTGGAGTGAACTCCTAAAAGAAAATTGGAAAGGAGTCACTGAGGAACAAAGAGAAAAATAATTGAACGTCTAAAAATATATTTTTTTTTTCCTAAAGCATTTTGTTTTGTCATCAAGTTATTAACATCTTTCAATCAGACCCAAAGTCTCATATGTGGCAACAGAATTTCCAACAAGATTACAGGATTAACTTCGCATAGGGAAAACAATTGAATAGCACAGCCAGCATCATTCTAGAAAATTTTGAAATGATGACAAACTACCTACAACCATGACTAAAAAGTGAAAAAATGCAACTAATTTTTCAAAGTAATTCATGTCTACACAAGTTACCTGCAGAGGAACACAATAGAAATTCACAGCCTTGTGCTCTTCTGTGACCATCAAATTTTCTGGTGCCAAATTTATGCGAGCAGCATCCAGAAAATGGGAAACAGGCTCAAGAAGGTCAATCTGGATCCAGGGAACCATATTAAACAAATGATAAAAGTCATTTTGAAAGGTTAAATCATATTGTCATATTAGCCCGCAGATCCTACAACATTACCAAATACTAGAATTTAGGTGCTGCTGAAAGAATCATGTCCAGTTCCAAAAGAAAGTGATGTATTTGATTTGGCCACCTCCAGTGAACTTCTACATCATATAACCATTTTTTAAAATAACTATTTGATGCATACGCCTCGAATCCCGTCTCAAAAATTACGTCTTAAGGCCCATATGCGAGGCTTATGCCTCAATTCACAAAGGCTTGCACCTCAACTTACTAAGGCTTATGCATCAGGACTAAGCCTAATGGGACTAAGGTGTTCATCCGTTTGTCTTGCATTTTTCAAATATTTTGTTGTTTGTCTTACATTTTTCAGATGTTTTGTTGTTTTTCTTAGATTTTTGAGCTATTCTTTTACAATCTAGAATGTTCTATGGACTTTTTGTTTTCAATTTTAATTTTTTTTTTGTCTTTACAGAGAAGGGAAAGGGAAAGAGAATACATGATCGCTGGTGGGAATGCTAACAAAGAATGAGAAGAAACAAATGGTGATGACAATGATGATGTTGATGATTCGCTTAAAGATCCTATTAATAGTGATAATAAGATTTCTATGTTGTTTCTACTTCTATAGTATATAGTAATTTTGTTTCCTGATTACAAATATAAAAACTTACTATTAGTTACTTTATTAAACTATTTCATGCTTCTTTGCAATTTAGACTTTTACTTTTGTTAATATGTTTGATTGTAATTTATTTAAGATGGTTTATTATAAGCATCATTTTGTTTTTTTCATATTATTTTGAATTATTTTACTGGTTTTTCTTGAGGCTTACGCTTCAATTCAATGAGATAAAACATCTCGGTACCCAGTTACACCTTTTAAATCTATGGATATAGCTTTAGCAAACTATAGAGTTATTATGCAACAACAAGGAGAAAGTCATAAAAAGAGAGAGAGAGAGAGAGAGAGAAAGGACAGGATTATAGAATATTGGTGACCTTCACAAAAAAAGTCCAGAAATGGTAATATGGTGGCATAGAAGAGCATAAACAATTTTCAACAAGGGACAGACAAAGTTAGAAAAGAAAAAAAAAAATGAGTAATGAAAATGCCTCACGTCTAAATCTACAGAATCTGGGAATAAATTGCATGCAGCTAAATAGGAAAATATCAGCAGAATTGTGAATGATTCTTTTGTAGTGTGTGCAGCCAGCTGCACTTTTCTGGTGTGACAACATTATTTTGGAACTTCTAAGACACTAAGCCCCTGTTTGAAACCCATTTTGAGTAGAAAAGAATTTTTTGAATAGTGATTGATGTAAGAATGTGCGATGGAAAAGTGATGAAAAGTTTTTGATTTGTGTGTAATATTATTTTATTAGGAGAATGTGTGGTCTAAATGAAAAATGAAAATGAAAATGAAAATGAGAATGAGAAATTAATGGGTATCAAATGGGGGCTAAATAAGAGTATGTAAATATCTATGTAAAAGAAGTACTACCTCATTGAAATATCTTATAAGAAGGTTTTTGGTGACCCTTCCTATGCCTGAGCCACAATCTGCAGAGATAGTAACAAAGAGTCAACTCTCTGAGAAATGGTTCGGTGGAAATTTCACGAGTTAATGAATCATAAAACCCAAAAGGAAACAAAAGAAAAAATAAGAATAAGAATGGGCGTCGAACATGATTATTATGCAAGTCATTTTTTTAATTTTCTTAAAACTTTATATATATATATATATATCTTATACTTATGCTTCTCTCCTCAAGATCATTTATATGCACAATTGTTAAACCTTGCAAAATGAGAATATAGAACGCCTAAAGTAGTAAAAAAAAAATTGCTACATCTTTTTTGTTAATTTTATGTTCTCCTATGCTTCAAGGTGCATTTCATTAAGCTTTAATCGTGATGAAACTACCACATGCTTCCTCGTATAAACAATGTGGTGTGACAACACATGGCACAATATCCTACATCCCTAAGTCCTCGTTAATTCTTTTTGATAAAGTAGTAATTAAACAAACAAACGTCTCAACACTGTTGGATAATATTTATGTCCTCATCCGAAAACAGAAATTATTTCACTTAAAAGTAGCACAAACTCTGCTATTCCTGGGTTCAAGCTCAAACTCAGCTATTACTATTTATCTTACTAAGAGAAATAAAAACAGAGAGCCGGCAAAGAGTACCAAGAACAACAAGATTGCCACTTCTACCAGCATCAAGAAGTCTTTCAGCGAAAAGAGAATTCAAGAATTCCTCACTGCCCTTTATATCAGGCTCATTCACATGCCCATACCCTCCCAGCACTCCATCCATCGTTGCCTCCACACCCTTCTTGCCACCATATGCACAAATATACACACAATAAACGTAAAAGCAGAACGAAGAAAAAAAAATATATACATAGATAAATACGCGTTTGGGAATGAAAAAAGATGCGTACTTGCCAATAGCCGACGCCTTCGGTGTACCAATTCGACTTCTTGCTAGGGTCAGCCACTCCCACCTCTTCTCTCCACATCTCCTCCGCGTTCTTGAATTCACGGCCGTCGGAGTCTATGCCACAGGTGTCCATTTCGTGGTTCGGATTATTCACCGATACCCTGCCCCCACTTGACTTTGGCAACTGCGGCCTTGGATGACGAGAGTGAAGAGATTGAGCACTTGGGCTTGGGTTCGGCTTTGGCAATGGTGGACTGACAAAATGGACTCTAGTATGGTACATAACGCGGTTGTACACTTGCAATCGTGAAAAAAAAAAAAGTGGTAGCGCCCCTTTGGGAAATAAATCGTGAGAAAAGAGAGAAAAAAAAAAATAGAAAATAGACTCGAAAATATTACATATAGAAATTTAGGGTGCCTTTGATTGCAATTATGAATTTTTTATGGAAATAAAAAAAAATTTAAATTGTCTAGACTTATTTTTATGAAAATCATTAATTAAATGTGTTTAATTAATTTAGTTTTCAATTTAAAAAATATTATGATTGTCTATTTTTAATTGTGGGTGGATGAGAGGGGATAAATGAGAGAGAAAGAGAGTGAACAATTTTGAAGAAAAAAAGATGTTTTCCTTTTTTTAAGAAAATATTGTCATATGATCAAAAATTGACAATCAAACTCTGTAAACAGTAGGAATTTAGGAAAAAAAATAATATTTTTCATAAAAAATAGAGCCATTCAAACACGGGAAGATTTCATAATTAAGGGGTTTAGTTTTACCAATTTCAAATTTAAAAGATCATGTTTAAAATTTCAAATCTCAGACTTTTTTAAATTTTATTTATAAATTAATTAATTAAATATATATTTTATTAATTAAATATATTAATATCACAATTCCGTATAATTTGGTCACAAATTCCGTATACTTGGTCACATATTATTAATTGATCACAAATCACAATTTTCATGTCATAAATTATTTTACAGTCACAATTCAAAAATTTTATAAGTCCACAAATAAAAAAATTATACATTACAATTTAAAAAATTTATACGTCACAATTTATTCATTGGTCACGAATCTATCAAATTAATATGTCACAAATTATTTTTTAGGTCACATATTATTTATTGGTCACAAAATATTCAATTTGTTAGTCACAATATCAATTTATCGATCACAAACCAAAAATGTTAAAATCACAATTCAAATTTTTAGGTCAAATATTATTTATTAGTCATAAAATATCCAATTTATTGGTCACAATATCAAATAATTGGTCACAAACACCCCTATCCCATGCACATCCCACGTACAACCAACGCACCAACCCTATAATCACCAACCCTCACCGCAGCCAGCAACTCCACCTACACCATCAACAAAAAACAACCCAAACCCTCAACACCACCAAAATATGGAAACCACCACCACCACTCCAACAACAAAAATCAAAACAAACCTCTCACCACCACAGTTAGATCCACCACTGTCACAACCTATACCACCACCACCACCACCACCGCGACCCATCACCGCACCAACATCACAGCAACACCAATAACCAGCAAAATGTCTCCCCATCGCCAAGGTCCCTGGAGACCCTACCACCACCATCTCCACCGTAGCCAGACTTACAGCCACCACCGCTAGCACCTCCACCTCCACCTACACAACTAATAAAAATCACCCCAAAATCACCCAACAACACCAAAACCACCGCCAAACTACCACTACCACCAACACAAGCACCACTAATCCACAACCACAGTCGCCGTAGCCGCCACCATCTCCATCACAGCAGTCACAACAACTACCATCTACTCTATCTTGATCACCACCACACCATAACCACAAATCCACCACACTACAACAGCCTCCACAAATCCACCAAGTCGCAATCGCGTTGCTATTGCCATCACCACCGAACTGAAGCAGCAGCAACGACGAAGCCATTGTGCAAAGCTCACATTGCCACGTTCTCTCTCTCTCTCTCTCTCTCTCCCTCCCTCCCTCCCTCCCTCCAATACCCTTCCTCTCAGGAAAATTGAGAGAGAGAGAGAGAGACTTTGGGGTTTGGATAGGTAGATAGGGTAGGGGTGTGTATATAAATTGATTTATAATATTATTATTAATAATAAAATATTAATTTATAATAATTAAATGAATATCTGATTTTGTATAATGAAACTTTCAATTTGATTTTTGAATATTGATTTTGAAAAGTAGGATTTCGTGTAATTTTCCCTTCAAATACACGTTTGATTCGTGTGCAATGGGTCTGACCTAAAAAATAAAATTTCAAAGCCAAAGCCTATTGAAATTATTTAGACACATACCTACAAAAAGGGAAAATTACATAATAGCACGCATTTGAAGATTACAGTTCATAAATCATGTGCAAACTTTAATTAATCATAAATCAGGTAATAATAATATATTTTAATATTAATATTANAAGCCTATTGAAATTATTTAGACACATACCTACAAAAAGGGAAAATTACATAATAGCAAGCATTTGAAGATTACAGTTCATAAATCATGTGCAAACTTTAATTAATCATAAATCAGGTAATAATAATATATTTTAATATTAATATTACAATTAATCAAAGTCACCCAATTTGTCCCAAACCCTAATCATTTTTCCATATTTTCTCTCTCTATCCTCTCACTTCTCTCATTCGTATTCTCCTTCTCTCTCAATAGTAGTGGCGACGCCACCACCGAAAGACCCCACCGTCGTTATCACCCAGCCCCATCACTGCCCTTAACTCTCTACCTCGCTCACTTCTCTATCCCTATTCTCAGTTCTCTTTGTTAGAAAAGACCCGTCGGACTCGAAGCTGCCGGACTGGAGCCGCGCGAAGCAGCCTGACACCACCACCACCATCATAGGTCACTTCTGTCATTCCTCGTTCTACTCCGACGAACACCGCCTCGTGGTGGTGATGGTGGCCAAGTCACGCATGAGATCTGTCAGCACAGCCACCGCTGCGCAAAGCAAATCTGCAAGAAACACCATGGTTTTTGTTACTGTCGTGGGATGTTGGTTGTGGTTAACTGGTTATGGTGGTGTTTTATCGGGGTGGATTTGTGTATTGTGGTGCAGGTGGCGATTTTCTGATCTATGTATGGGTAGTTTTCTATGGGTGGTGGTTGGTGGACAATGATGA
>CAIGRS010280773.1:0-10560 GCA_903798395.1 Fraxinus floribunda
AATAACACAAGATTTGATGACGATGAAAACTTTAATTTGGTAAAAAAAATTGGGACCAAGCTAGTAGTTCCCACTATACACAATAAGAACTTAAAGTAGGATCCAACCTAGATACCCCACTAGACTCGCTGATCTAATTCTTACAATCTCCAAGATTTGCTAGAACGTGTTTCACTCACACCTGCTTCCAATCTTCTGAATTGTCTATATTCTCTGGAACACCAAGAACGTCTTGTTCTTGTACTCTTTCTATGCTTCTGGTTCAACATCACTCAATCTTCAGCAACCTCTGTTAAAGTAGGATGCAACCTAGAAAATTCACTAGACTCGCAAATCTAATTCCTGTAATCTTCAAGATTCACTAGAACGTGCTTCACTCATACCTGCTCCCGATCTTCTGGAATTGTCTATCTTCACCAAAAACGCCTCATTCTTGTACTCTTTCTATGCTTCTAGTCCAACATCACTCAATCTTCAGCAACCTTTGAAAGTTATTGAGAAAATGCCTTCCTAATGATATCTAAGAAGTAGGTGTTTTGGATTATATGAGATTGATATTTTTCCCAAACTTGTGGTTGATTGATCTCAAAAATCAAGAGGTTAAATCTAAATATTTGGATGTATTTTTGGATCTTGGAATAATGATATAAGGATGTAAAACAATAATAAACCACCCTAACAAACGTAATTACGATTGCATATTTATAATATGAGAAGTTTATGTAGTATATGATAAATAAAACTCTTGAAAAGTGCGATTTCTAATAACAAAAGAATCATTAGAAATTTCTAATAACAGTGATACAATTTTAATTCTCCAGAACAGAAATCATTAGAAATTTCTAATAACAAAAGTATCAAAACTTGAACTGACAATTATCATAAAATCCAAATCTAAAAACAATCATAATAGCTGAGTCAACCAGAACAGATAAAAGTAACACGAAGTATAAACCTCAGTTTTAAAGTTAAATTACACCATTAAAATTCAATCACACAATAAAAATTACACATCCGCCACAAATAACAATGGTAAAGTATGAGGAAATCGAGAACAGTAGTCAATTTAGTACTAAGCGAGTTGATAGTAATCGTCGCGGAACCGATCACAATCAAGAATAACAGTGAATATATATATTGATTATAATTCTTTTTCTGATTGACCACACATACTTCTGAGCAATCAAATAGAGGAAGCGACCGAAGTAGAGTGTAACACGGATTTCAGTGAGGGACCCATCGCTCTAGATAAAGATGGATATGATCATGTTATCAACCCGACATTCAAACACGGGGTCCAAAATCGTGGAAACTCAATGACCGAATCAAAATAAGTGTCGAGGTAGAACACCAAGTTGAGGCACGGGTCATTGTTTGCCCGCAGCCATGCCTTACACACCCCCATGGCCCCCAGCTATCAGTCCACCAAAGACAGGCGCGAGAGGACGTTGATGAGGCACTCGTGAGTTAAATGGGCAAAACCATGAGAGAGTTCTCCTTAGTCAGTTTTTTTGCCTCTTTTGTTGTCATCCTTTTTAACAGATAATAACACAGTGGATTGATTATGATTATTTTAAAATTGAGTTAAATGTTCCAATGATCACTGAACTTATGTATACGTTTTCGATTATACGATTTCGATTGCTCATTAAAGTTTAAGATGTCGAATTTTGGTAACTAAATTTTGAAAAATGTTAGACGCTACTCATTGGCTAACTTCCGTTTCAAATATCTAACCGAATTGTTGACGTGGCTGACGGAATGCACTTGTGGTGCCCCCATCACACTATTAAACTTTAATGTGGTCGAGTTTTGGTCACTAGATTTTGGAACAAAATATTTCTCCAATTGATTCCACAAATATTTCTTTTTTTTTTTTTACTAAAAAAAAACGCTTCATTAAACGTCAACATAGCAAGTTCCGAATACAAGGAGGAGTTTCCTCCAACACAATTCTCTCCTCAAGAGAGTTTAAGTACTTCCTTCGCTAAAGTATGAGCAGCCACATTAACACACCTAGGAACATGACTGTGGACCAAAACTGAAAAAAGCCAAGCAAGCTCTTCGTGTCGTGGATCAGTAGGCCGAGGTAGTTCCAAAACTCAAGATCACCGTTTATTCCCTTCACAACATTCAATGCATCCCCTTCTAAGATGATTGATCTCAGTTCAAGACTTTTGTATAGTTTAACAGCTTCCATAGCTCCAATGGATTCGGCTAAGAAAGCATCCGGGATCACCATCTTTTGGGACATCAGTGACGCTTTTACATTTCCATTCCAATATCTCACAACGACTCCAATTCCAATACGGCACTTAACAGGGTCTGCCGCCGCGTCCCAATTTACTTTATACTTATACGGTGGGGGCAAAACCCAAAGTTGGGTAGCTTGTTCTCCTCCAGTTTTGAGACTGATAGGTAGCGAGTTCTCTTTTCTATAGTCCAGAGCCTTTTGTCGAGCTGTATTTGCTACTAATCCTGGGTCACCAAATATATTCTCAAAAATGAAAGAGTTCCGCCTATTCCAGATTAAGTAGACCGTAGCTGTGAAGATTTCCATTTCTTCCTCTGACAGTCTCTCAAATAAGTGGCACACCAATTCTTTGAACTCCATCGGCATGAATGACATCTTCTGAAACTTTCGTGTACTTGAACCCCAAACATCTTGAGCAGAAGTACACAACCACGTGATATGAACGACAGATTCCTCTTCCCGCTTACAAATCGGACATAAAGGCCATTCTCTTATTTTTCGTCTATACAGGTTCAGATTTATGGGTAGGGATTTATGGATCGCACGCCACAACAACATTTTACTAGCATTAGGGGCTTTTAACCTCCAAATATTATGCCAGACATCATTCTGGTTTTTACTTGTGGAGCATTGTCCTTGTGATTCAATTTTCAACTGACTTATGAAATGGTATGCACTTTTGACTGTGAACTTGCCATCCTTCGTACCCCTCTATATAAGTTTGTTTGGACTTCCACAAGGACTGATAGGGATCTTGCCAATAAGACTAGCTTCCAACTCAAAAAAGATTTCAGAGATCAATTGCATGTTCCAGGTTTTCGTGTCAGCATCTATGAGCTCACTTACTCTGCCATTTATATACTGGTCTTGTAGAGAATATTGAATTTGAAAGGTGGAGTCTTGGGGGATCCATTTATCATTACCAATCACCACAAATTCTCCATTCCCAATACGCCACAGAAGACCTTTTCTAAGCACTTCCTTACCTTCTGAGAAGCTCTTCCAAAGGAAGGAGGCGTTGCTACCAAATTTACTGTTCAAAAAGTCTGTTCTGCTGTAGTATTTTGCTTTAAGAACCAAAGAAGCCAGGGAATCTGGATTTTGAATGAGGCGCCATCCCTGTTTCGCTAGTAATGAAACATTAAAAAGTTCAAAGTCTCTATAGCCTAGTCCTCCAGCATTTTTAGATATCCCCAACAAGTTCCAAGGGAGCCATTGCATTTTGGTTTTATCTCTATAGCCGAGCCCCCAGCTTTTTTAGAGGTCCCCAGTAAGTTCCACGGGAGCCAGTGCATTGTGGTTTTATCTCCTTTACTGCCCCACCAAAACTTCTTAACTTGTCGGTTTATAGCCTGAATAATGGATCTTAGCAGTTTAAAGATACCCATGCAATAAGTTGGAATAGCTTGGATGATGGCCTTGAGGAGAACTTCTTTACCTGCTTGCAAAATAAAATTCATAGTCCAGCAATTCATTCTGCTTCTAATCGACTCAAGTATCGATTTGAACGTTGTCAGTTTGTTCCTGCCGACATAAGCCAGCAAACCTAAGTACTTCTCAAAGGAATTCGCTTCTCTGACTGTGGCAGAATGTAGGACTGCATTCTTAATCTCCAATTTAGTGTTAGCACTAAAGTAAATAGAAGTCTTGTCCATATTAAGTCGTTGCCCCGAAGTATGTTCGAATAATTTCAATAAGTATGAGAGTCGCCACCATTCCAAAGCATTAGCCTTGCAGAAGGTCAGGCTGTCGTCTGTAAAGAATAAGTGGTTCACTAGAAGGTTATCTCTAGCAAACGGAAATCCATAAATGAGACCTCTCGCCTCCGCTTTATCCAGTAAATTACCAAGTACTTCAGAGCACAGAATGAAGAGGTAAGGGGAAAGAGGATCCCCTTGCCTTAATCATCTCGATGGCTGAAACTGACTTTGTGGCTCTTCATTTATAATCAGGGAGTATTTTACTGTTTGTACACACTGCATGATTAGCTCTATCAATCTTTCACCAAAACCCAATATCTTTAAGACAACTTCTAGGAAACACCATTCAATGCGATCATATACCTTGCTCATGTCCAGCTTTAACGCCATATACCCCTCATTCTTCCCTCTGACTCTATACTTCATTGAATGCATTAATTCATAAGCCACAATGATATTGTCTGAGATCAAGTGGCCTGGGACGAAAGCACTTTGAGCTGGTGAAATAATATCAGGCAAAAAGGATTTAAGTCTGTTTGCCAATACTTTTGATACCACTTTATAAAGCACAATGCACAAACTGATAGGTCGAAAATCTGAAACGAATGCAGGAAACTTCTTCTTTGGAATCAATGCAATAAAAGTCTCATTAATTTCATTAAACCCTTGCTCGGATGCTAGGAGGTCTTTAGCTGTAGTACATAGTCCTTTACCAATAGATGCCCATTTGTCTTGATAAAAATCGGCTAAAAAACAGTCAAGTCCAGGGGAGCTCAACGGATCCATTTCAAAAATAGCTTGCTTTACTTCCTCATTAGTGCAAGTTTTCTATAGCTGGGCATTTATTTTCGGAGTGACTTTAACCTCTAAATCATGTACAGCTTCTGCGATGCCAAATGAGTTGGAGGTCGTGGGTTGGAGGTCATGAACAGCTGTTGGTAGAAGTTTTGGAACGTGTTGCAGATGTCCTCCTATTTGGTGGAAGTTTCGCCCCTATCATTCACAATACTCCTAATAGTATTCTGTCTCCTTCTTTGAGAGGCACATTTGTGAAAATAGGATGTGTTCTTATCCCCACATTTGAGCCACAATTGTTTAGATCGTTGTCTCCACTTAATTTCCTCTTCTTCCATCAGTTCATTTATCTGCTTTTGAGTCTCAATGATTCTTCCATTTAATTCCCCTTAGTTAGTGTCCTGCAGCAGCAAGAGCTTTTGCAAATTAGCTCTCAATTTCTTCCTTGAGGTTCCTGCATTGAATTTAACCCAGCTCTGTAGTTTCTCCCTGCATTGCACCAAGCTCGCTTTGAATCCACCTACTGAGTTATTCTGCTAACCTCAAACTTGCCAGATACTATCAATTATTTTTTACATTCCTGCTTTCCCTACCAAACAGCTTAATACTGGAACAACTTGGGTGGATGGGGGTCCACATTAACATTATTATTGCTGCAATTAATTAGAAGTAGATTGTGGTTTGAATTAGTGACCGGTAATACATGCACTTCACAGTAGCTAAAGAGGGGTGGGAAAAAAGAGTTAGTAAACACTCTATTCAGCCTCTCTTTGGTAAAATGTCTCCCTTGCCTTTCGTTGCTCCAAGTGAATTTTGATCCAACAAACCTCAAATCACTAAGTTCACAATCTTCTATTGCTTTACATAAGTTATCCATTAGAGCAGATGGTCTCGTGTTAGTACCACTCTTCTTATCTAGATGGAGGATTTCATTGAAGTCTCCCATGATCATCCATGGGTGCGAGCTGTTCGGATTCATCCTCCGCATCAATTGCCAACTCTCTTGTCTTCTCTCCGTAATTGGATTACCATAGAATCCCGATAAAACCCAGGGTAGGCTGACTTCATTATTCTGAATATTCAAGGAAATATGACTTCTAGAATAATTGATAAGAGACGCTTTGACCTCGTTCATCCAAAGAAAAGTTAAACCACCGCTTCGACTAATACTATCCACCACAAAACAATTATCAAACCTGATTTTCAATTTCATCTTTTCTCCATTTCATTCCTGTGGAGTTTGGTTTCGGAGAGGAAAACCAAATCCGGGTGCTTATCCTTCACCAATTTGTGGAGCTCTTGAACTGTCCGAGGGTTCCCAAGCCCTCGGCAGTTCCAACATAACATCTTCATGGCAAGGGGCATGGCTGCTCGGCAACCACTGCCATATCCATCTCATCTTCTTCAACAATTAGAGCTCTGGCCCTCTTTTCCAGTACTGGTTCACCCCCTGTAGCTTTTCGTTTCTGTGCTTTATTCTCCTCCCTAAGCCCCCGTTTGACACCCATTCTATTCTCATTCTCATTTTCATTTTTTTCTCTTTCTTCATTTCAACCACACATTCTATCAATAAAATAATATTACACATAAACCTAAAAATTCTCCTTTCTTTTTAACCACATATTTTTCCATCAATCACTACTACAAAAAAAATTCTTCAAACAAAAATCTTCAAACAAAATGGGTGTCAAACAAGGGCTTAGTCCTTCAAAGCTAGGACCGACACGGGCCCCTTTTTTCCAAGTTTTTCCTTGGTCTGGGCTCTTTTTATAAATCTGCTTCAGTGGGCTTGAGTGGGTGTTGGGTTGGGCCATTTCTTGGAACTGAGACAGGGAGGTATTAACGGAAAATGCATTTGGGCTTGTTCCTAACGGGTTCCCAATTAATTCCTTTATTGCGATGACCGGGGTCAGATCTTCTATCTTGGAAATTCCAAAATATTTACTGTGATTTTGTGAGATTCCATCCTGCTGAATACCGGTGGTATTTTTCATGGAAATCGGCAGGGAGTTTGGCACTAATTTTGGATTTTCCACCTTTGAGCTTTTTCCTATTAGGTCCCCACTTTTGTCCTTTTTTGGATTCAATGGGATCAGATCTTCCTCCTTGGCATTTTTTGGCATTTTGCTATGATTTCGTGAGAATCCTTCTTGTTGGACCCCAAATGTGATATCATTTATGGAAATAGGAGGTGATTCTGCCCCTAATTCTGGAATTTTCGCATTTGGGGTATTCTTTCCATATTCTACTGATTCTCGTTGGGTGAGGCCGGATGACTCCTGGCGGTCTGATTCCGACAACTCGTCGTGGACTTGGATACCACCCCACTTGCGATATAGGCACATCTCGTTTCTTCCCGCTTGCCCTCATCCACACTCCATATTGTTGCTCCAAACCATCCCCAATGGCTGACCCATTCTCTTCCTTTTCACATCGTCCAGATTGGTGTTTGAACAAGCCACAGTGGTAACAAAAATTTGGGAGCCTTTCATACTTGAATGGGATCTAGTATTTTCTTCCCCCGATATTGAGAAATCTTCCTCGTGAGAGAGGCTTAGAGATATCAATCAGCACTTTAATTCGCAAAAATTCTCCCAGGCATATTCCACTACTATCTATGTTGACGTACAACACCTTTCCCAAACGCGAACCGATATCATGGCCCATTTTCTTATTCATGCCGACGAATGGCAAGTCATGACATTGAATCCAAAAAACTTCATCTTGAAATAGAATCTCCTTTATAGAAGCGACACTTTCACAATCCTGTAAGCAGAGCAATTGTTTATCAAAGGACCACGGTCTGCCATTCATGATTCTATTTTTATCAACTAACCGTTTCAGTTCGATCAAAAATTTGTTTCTACCAGCGTCCTTGATGACAGCATTCCCTTCCACTTGCCACACCTTCAACATTGTGTTCTTCAAAGCTCCTTTATTCACCTCGTGATCCGATATCACATTAAAGGATATGCATTGCCTACTTTTCTCAACTGATGACAAAATTTCTTCCTCACGAACCTCTACCTCTTGTTTCTCATCCTCGGTTAACTTCAATTTCTCATACAGGTAAGCCAGAACCGTTTCCATGCCACCACCCCTACAAATAAGAACATCGAGGGGAGAAGAGACTAGGTTTTGAATGGAAAACCTAGAGAGAAACCTTACCTTTCAAAGAAAACACCGATTCCACAAATATTTAAAACTTCATTCTTGAGAGAGAGAGAGAGAGAGAGAGAGAGAGAGAGAGAGACTTTTTTTTTTTGCCATCTTTATTGATTTCAAATACTTGGGCATAGTATCCTAGTCTACAAGGATATGAAAGCAACGTCTCCACGACTCCACCCTTCATAAATGGATAATCTCTCATTGTTAATGGCCGATCACTACTTGAGAAGAATATAGAGTCTTTATGTAAGATATTCATGTAATAATCAAAAAATAAATAAGATTATTCAATAGTAAGTTTCTAGAAAATACATATTTATTGTCAAGAATGCGAGAACATTATCAAAAGATGAATATTTTACAAAATAACGATACAATATTGAACACGATCACTCACAGGCAAGCTAAAGAAAACACACTAAAATTACATGAAACTCTCAAAAAACATGACTTCCACTAAATTGTATTACACACGACACCAGTTATTGAAGCAATAAGAAAGCACTCTACTGCATGTCCTTGCACAATTTTGACAAGTACAATGAGANTAAAGAAAACACACTAAAATTACATAAAACTCTCGAAAAACATGACTTCCACTAAATTGTATTACACACGACACCAGTTATTGAAGCAATAAGAAAGCACTCTAATGTCCTTGCACAATTTTGACAAGTACAACGAGAAATACTTAAGAAGTCCACCTCAATAAGCCTCCTCTTTTTGGTGATTCCAAGTTATCCTTGACACACAAGATATTTAGAGAAACAAAATTAAATAGATCAAAGCTTTAGTATTATGACACTAATCATCAATGAGTGATATCAATTTAAATTCGAACACATACACGAAGCATTAGCAGTTATTAATTTTGTAATAGATGTTTATCACATTATATAAATACATGCATGACGCATACTCGTGCAAAATAATCATAACATCTTGAATTATGAATGACTTTGGTTCAAAAACTCTTATCCCATCTTTTTGTATTTGGTAATCTTAATTGGATATGACAAGTAAGAATTTTGTAACATATCCCTCAATTAATTTATATTCAATATCATGTACTCCAACTTACTAAATTATTAAGCTTTGTGTTTGAATTGTGAATTTGCATGAAATAATATTTTGGATTATTTTAAATTTATATCTCTACAATATTGTACTGGAAAGAAAATAGTATTTTCAATATTTTATTGTAAGGAACAAGGAAAACAAGGAAGAAACAGTATAAACCACAATAAGAACTAGAAAAAGCACACTAACCTCTTGAATAGTGGTCTGACTTCACGACTCCACCATTATTTTACGTAGTCTCTCGGGAACATTTATGCATTTTTGGTAGACAAACTTGTAAAGCTTTGGCATCCCTGTTTGATCCACAATCAACTCCGGAATTACATTTTCCTCAAATAATATCTTAATTGCCAACACTCGAAGCTCTGGAAAGCTGTTTTCTCCTGATAAATCCAGCGTGAATGACCCTTCGTATTCACAATTTTTCAATATAAGGATCTCTAATCTGGGTAGTTCCTTTAGTACCTTCATTGGATCCTCAGTGAATTTTATTAACCAAAGTCTAAGGTGGATAAGGTTTGGAGGGAATTCAATGGTGTCAAGCTTGAATGGAAAATTAGATTCAGTCATCAGATCCAACTTAGCAAGATGGTCATAGTGGGACAGGTTTAACCTCATAAACTTCTGAGTGAACCACAACTTCAAGTCTTGGAGCATCTCCGATATGGGTGTTTTACCCGATATTACATTTATATGTTGGTCATTAATCTCATATAGACCCAGCTCTCTCAAGTTGGAGAGTTTTTGTAATGAACTAGCTTTCAAAAAGGTACCAGGCACCCAAAGTAAAATTTCTATGTTCGGTAAATATACCTCATTTCTGACATTCAAATTTGTGCATTTGTTAGACTCAAGCATATTACAATAGCCTAATACTAAATGCTTCAAATGCTTCATCCTGAAAATAGTTCTTGGCAAACCACAATTAAAATATGCTAGTTTAATATCCAATGTCATCAGATTCTTGAGATTCCTTATGGTTGAAGGCATCCTTTCAAATCTCCCACTCAACTTAAGGAATGTCAACCTACTCAGATCTCCTATCTCATTAGGAATCAAAGACCATCCTTCTCCTGATTTACAAAAACAGAACAAGGTACGAAGTCTTGGAGTTTTTGAAAAAGAAAATTGACTAATGTCGTCAATGGTAAGTCTACGAAGCATTGAAAATGAATTAGAGTGTATATTATGGCGTGTACTAAAGAAGTTTTTCTCATTGGCCATTTCGATGCAAAGACTGCGTAGAAGATCATGAATGCGACAACTTTGCACACTTCCATCGTAATATCTCTTAGATACTTGGATTAAATTTCTGTCACTTAACATCTCTAATTTAGTAGCCCCAATGTCATCAGGATTTCGATTTCCGTCAACCTGGATCAATTTCTCGGAAACCCAAGCCCTGACCAACTCAAAACTATAAATTTCTTCATCTTCGGGGAAGAGCCCAAAGTAGAGAAAAAAAGGCCTCAAGTCAGGAGGTAAATCTTTGTAACTTAGAGACAAGATTTCTGAACAATTATTCTTAGCACCAGTGTTCAAGATGTCAAGCACCTCATTCCA
>CAIGRS010280793.1:0-13800 GCA_903798395.1 Fraxinus floribunda
TTTATGGATTAATTTTGTTTTGTTACTATTATAGGTTTGTTGCTAATCAAATAAATAATTATTTTTTAAAAAAATAAATTGATATTTACGGCGTGCATAAGCATGCCGTAAATAGCACCTTTTACAGCGTGCAACAGAACGCCATAAAAAGTGGCGTGCATAAGCATGCCGTAAATATCACTTTTTACGGCGTGCAGTTGAACGCCGTAAAAACTCATTTATGGGGTTCTATAGATGGCGTACTCTGCACGCCGTAAAGGGTAATCCACTTTTACGGCATGACTTTATACGGCGTGCGGCCGCACATCGTAAAGAGGTTTTTACAGCTGCATTGCACGCCGTAAAAAGTACATTTTGTTGTAGTGATACTCCACTGGAGCAGAAGAATTCGTCCCCAAATTTGGCAGAGCAGCGGATGGGAAGCCAGCAAGTCATGGGAGATCACATTGAAGACATCTGCCTTATTGAGATGACTAGGCAGCCAGCAAGCATAGACAACAAGCATTAGGGGTGATTTCTTGCACCACCGCCACTGGTTCAATTCTATGGGAGGTAATTTATTGTATTTATGAGCACGAAAGCTCTTTAAGAACATCCCAAACAAGATCATCCACCACAAACTCGAGACGTGAATGAGACTTATCAATCCTTATATTTTGCAGTTATATGCCTCAAGATTGGCAAGAGTTGTCTGATGAACATCCGTAATGGAGCAAACAAAACCAGCTGCTGTATCATGAATACGCATGTGGCTAGGTAGAGACAGAATATCAGGCGGGGCATAGGCAGCATGCTGTAGACATCCTGAAAAGGACTGAAACCTGTGCTTTGATTGACAGCATGATTATGGGCAATACTCCGCTTGACAAAGCTGGAGATCCTACGATTTAATATTATCACCCATCAAACACCATAACAAATCACAGAGCATGTGATTGGAACACCTTTGTTTGCCCATCCATCTAGGGATGATAAGGACTACTAAAGTTCAGCTGAGTGCAGACCAACTTTCGAAGGATGTGCCAATAATGGCTAATAAAACGAGGGTCATGGTTTGACACCATAGAGAAAGGCAAGTGCAGCAGATAAATTTCACGAAAAAGTGTAGCAGATAAATTTCACGAAAAAAATTAAGGAAACATGAAAGGCATTAGCGATACGTTTATATGTAATTAAGTGCACCATCTTAGAGAAGCGGTCGACAAATAACGGAGATGCAATCGTGAACATGTGTTCAAAAAATCCATGCTAAGACTAGTCCATAGCTGAGAAGGAATAGGAAACGTCATTTATATACTTGCAATTGATGCTTTGCTTTTGGCTAGTTGGCAAACGTGGCAGCAAGAAACAAATCTAGCCACATCACGGCACATCCAAGGCCAAAAATATCAAGCACAAAGGAGCCCAAGAGTACAGTTTCAGCTAACATGTCCTTCATTATGCAAATCAAACAAAAGTTTGAGCCGGAGACTACAGTCGGGAACACATAATTGCGCATCATGAAACAGAAATCTATTATCTATAATAAACCCTCCAGCTCAGCCAAATGAAATGGAATCCAGAACCTTGGAAAAATATAGATTAGATGTATATAAATCATCAAAGTATCAAAACACACACATTTCATTAACAAGGAGCATGCGCTAACTAAGGGCATCTGCTACGAGGTTTTGGGCACCTGAAGTGTATTTCAATACAAAGGAAAATTGATGCGAACCCACGTAGCAACAGTAGCTACGGAACCTACGACAAATTAGAACAAACCTAAGAAAGCTAATAATCAACGTTTGATAAGTTTGAGCCAATAAATTATTAAACTAAAAAACCAAGACAATTGTTGACAATATCTTGACCCTGTGATCAAGAAACTTATGAACCTTACTTATATTGTAGAACACCCCAAGAATTTAACTCTTGATAAGTTCAAAATTAATTCAATGAAGAACGAGAAGACAATAATATGCCTTAATATATTATCTCTCAAATTGTGTGTATTTTTTTTAACAATGAATGGAATAGTCTTATTTATAAAGAACCCATAAAACTTACTTAAAGATGGAATTAATATTCAAAATATCGAGAATTACCATAAAACTAGAGTTTTAAATAACATAATGTTCTTTTCAAATATTGAAAAAATCGATGCCGAACTTATACTCTGCGGCCGTATAGTGTATGGGCATGCGGTCACATAGTTCACCAAAAAAGATCGCTCTAATTCTCGGTATAGAGACATGTAGTTGCATAGTTACTTTTTTCAGATTTCTCGTCCACTACTTGAACGAAATTGATCCATCTTGTTTTTTCTTCCAAGCCCAGTATGAAATTTGATCCTTTGCTTATTGTGATCAATGTTTCGTCCACTGTAACTTGAACAAACAATCTCATAGCCTCCTTGACCTTCTTTGCCCGCAATTTCATCATTGTTCCTTCCTCAAAGACCAATGGATCCTTGCTCGGACTTGCCCTCGTATTCTGGATCACATCATCCCATCTCTCTTCGAAAGGACTTGACCTCGAATATATGTACCTGCATCAAAGAGAGAATGATCAGAGACATTAAAAGTGGCTGAAACATTATACTCACCTGGAAGATCAAATTTAGAGGCATTGTCATTGATTTTTTCAAGGACTTGGAATGGTCCATTGCCTCTTGATTGCAACTTTGACTTCTTGTGATTTGGAAAGCGTTTATTATTCAAATGTACCCAAACCCAATCTCATAGTTCAAATGTAAAGCGTTTTTGTTCCATATTTGCTTGAGAAGCACAATGCTCATTTTTCTTCTCAATTTGTAACCTTACATTTTCATGGAGTGATTTCATCAAGTCGGCTTCTTCTTTCCATCTAAGATGCTTCTTTCATTCGCAGGTAAATGAATTAAATCCAAATGTGTTAGTGGATTGCACCTTATCGAAAGGTCATGCCCATTCCAAAATAACATAACTCTTTGATATGCATCATTTGCAATTAAAGAGTCGCTACTAGTCATTGCACTAATTGAAAACTTTTTCAATTCACACCTATATATAAAATCCCAACAGGAATAATATATATTGTCAAGAGGAAAAGTTTCGAATCACCAACAATGATTCCCAAGTTGTACTCTCTAATGAGAGTAACAAAACAATGAGAAAAGATGATCAACAGAAACAATCTTGTGCATTAGTTAAGAAGAGTTTGAAAATACTAATTTTCTATTTTCAACAATGTTGAAATAATGTAAAAGAGATTCTAACAAACACTAGATGGTTCATGACTTTCCACAAACGAAAATAAGATGTGTATTTCCTTCACCAGGATTGAACTCTCCATGACATTCATAATTGAAATATATTCTAGTTTCCTATTGTAATTGCAGAAATAGCTTAGTTGGAGAGCACTATATTGCATGTGTGCACATATATAGTGAATTATAGTAACAAGTTAAATGATCATTAGCGAATTGTTATTTGCATATACTCGAAGGTGGAAAATATCAAAAGAATCTTGGACACAAATTGGCCTGTCAATATTACAAGAAACTGTAGCTTTCCCGACTAACCAAAAAACAGTTACTGAAATCGCTTTTTTTACCAACTAATAAAAACACTTAAGCACATACCTATGCCGACTATATTTTTCTCGATTCAATAGAAAAAATAAATGAATTCGTCTTTGCCGACCAATTTTTTCCCTACCGAAATTAGCGAGTGAAAATAACATTTACCCAATAGAAGCTAATATAATTATCACGATTACCTACAATTAAAATGTTATATGGAATATGCCAAGTACGGTGATGCTCATCTATTTCCATTATTCTCTTAAATTTTACCACGCTTTACTTTGTCACGTGATGTGTATACATAATTAATAAAAAACAAATTAGATTCTCCATTTTATTCTTATTCTTATTTGTATTTATTTATTAATTGATATAGCGGAAGCAAAGAAGATCAAATAGCGATCAAGAAACTAGTTAATTTACAAAGTACTGAGAATTGAATCAAGATGCGAAAAGTACTCCGAGTAGAGCAAAAGCCAAGTACATTTTCATTCAATACAAAATGCATCACATTCATTTCCCAATACAGAGAAGGAACCGTATGTCCCAATGATTTAACTAAGGTAAACATGAATTAACATGGCATAAAATACTAATATAAGATCACAACTCACTAACTGAAGAATTAAGAATAATGCTATTCAAAATTACTCATGTATGGGTCCCTGCCACATTATTCAATAAAGTTATATATATTTATGCATTGAATTATATTGACCCCACTGCCATATAGATTTGTGCTAAGTACCAATTATTGAAAAATTAATGGGGATTGGGAGAATTCTTGTACCAAGATGGGTATCTCATAATTAATAATTTTCTGAATTTATTTCGAATTGCAATAATTATTCTTCCAATTTCGCATTCACCTCAAAATTCGTGCTTATAGAATTGCCACTATAAAAAACCTTCAAAAATCATTGTTCAATGCAAATCATTTTAGAGCAACTTAAAATATTTTACAATTATGAAAAGTCTCATTTTATTTCTTATTATATTAGCGAGCAGCATTTCTCACGCAGTTTCTTGTTTGACTAGTGAATATGTGGTGCATGTCATCAACAAACTTCCACCGGGATCTGTACTAAAGTTGCATTGTGCATCTGGAGACAATGATCTTGGATATCATACTCTTACTTATAGAGAAGACTTCCATTGGAGGTTTTGTGATGATTTCTTTGGGCGTACATTGTTTTTCTGCACTCTTCGATGGGGTTCAAAGAAGCGGTCTTTCGATGTTTTTACTTCAAATTGGGGACCTGACAGGTGTGCTGGTGGTTATTGCTTTTGGATAGCATCGAGAGATGGCATCTGGTTTCATGCTTTGGATGGAATTATGTCCAAAACATTTGACTGGGAATAAGAATTGTTAATGTATCATTATTTTGCGCACTGTGTTTATGATTTATAATAAAATGAAATAGAATCAAATATTAAATGACAGCAACAATAAGCTGAAAATATTGAAAGCCTTGGATTGGAACTTTGTAACATTATTTTTGATAATCTATCAATGAATTTACAGCAAGTTTATAGACTTTACAAAACTGGTACTATCCTACAAAACCGGTACTATTGAGCATCTTTACAAAGAATCTAATATTGTTACAAATAACAAACTCCCCATGTGATGAAGCCTTCTAGATCATTCCTTGATTGTTGGACCACAAGTGACACCTTGCTTGGCTGATTGTAATTCCACCTCATCTGCCATCTCATCTGCCACATGGTTAACTTTATTATCATAATTCAACACCCCCCCGCAAGATGGAGAGTAGATATCAATCACTCCCATCTTGATCATGTGCGAGTAAAGGCTTGAAGAATTCAAAGCTTTTGTTAACATGTCGGCAAGTTGGGATCCTGTGTGAACATATTCAGTAACAATGCTCCCATCTTGAATTTTGTCTCTCACAACGTGGCAATCTATTTCTATATGCTTCGTCCTTTCGTGAAACACAGGATTAGTGACAATGTATATAGCCAATTTATTATCACAATATAGCGTTGCTGGCTTATCTTGTTTAACCTGTAGATCTTCCAGCAAATACTACATCCATGTTACCTCACAGCATGCCTGCGCCATGGCTCTATATTCAGCCTCTGAAGAAGATCTTGAAACCACACTTTGTTTCTTTGATTTCCATGATACAAGAAATGAACCAATGAGTACACAATAGCCAGTGACAGATCTTCTAGTTTCTGGACAGGCAGCCCAATCTGAGTCTGAGTATGCTTTCAATTGCATATCGTAAGTAGTGGCATAGAGTGATCCCTGTCCTGGTGCCCTCTTGATATACTTAAAGACCTTGTATGCAGCGTGAAGATGTGGTACTCTAGGTTTATCCATGTATTGACTCAAAAGTTGTATTGCATATGAGAGGTCTGGCCTTGTTATAGTTAGGTATAGTAGTCGTCCTATTAACCTTCTGTAAACAGAAGGATTAGGAAGCAAATCACCCCTTTTCCTTACTCAATTTGGCATTCTGATCAAGGGGTATTTTTGAGGGGGTTGATCCTATATTGCCCGAATCTCCTAAAATGTCAATAGCATATTTTCTTTGACATATGTATATTCCTCATTCTGTCCGTGCCACTTCTATTCCAAGAAAATACTTCAATTTCCCCAAGTCTTTGATCTTGAATTTGTCATCAAGGGCAGCCTTAATGCTTTCCATACAATCTCCTACTAGGATAACATCATCAACGTATACCAGAATTGTTGTGAATGAACTCTGTGAAACCTTAGTAAACAAGATGTAATCCGCTTTTGACTGGATGAAGCCGTGCTCAGTGATGAAAGCTGATTGTTTGGCATACCATTGCCTTGAAGCTTGCTTCAGTCCGTATAAGCTTTTGTATAATTTGCATACTTTTGATCTGTCACTACTGTGATATCCAGGAGGCAGTTGCATATACACATCTTCACTCAAATCACCATGTAAAAACGCATTGTTGATGTCCAATTGGTACAGGAACCAGCCCTTCATTGCTACAATGGCAAGCAAGCTACGAATAGTGACTACCTTTGCCACAGGAGTGAAGGTCTCATGATAATCCAATCATTCTTGTTGTGTATAACCTTTCGCAACTAGCCTGGCTTTGTACCTTTCGATGTTCCCATCAGCTTTAAACTTGACTTTATAGACCCATTTACATCCTATTGCTTCCTTATCAACTGGCAAATCAACAATTCCCTATGTATTATTTGACTCAAGAGCTTCAATTTCTGCTCTCATTACCTCACACCATTCAGGGTATTTGATAGCTTCTTGAAAATGTTTTGGTTCAACTTGGGAAGTTATGAAGCTGACAAAGGCTTTATGAGGAGTGGTTAGTCTTTCATAAGAGGCATTATTACTAAGAGGGTAAGATTACCTGGACTTACAGATCCTTTTGTTCTGGCCACATCCTACAATGGTATGAATGAAGTGACATGCTGGTATATGAAATCCTCCAAGTATTGAGGGGTTCTTTTGACTTTAGTAGACTTTCTTGGTAAGGGAGAATTCATTTGCTCATCATCTGTAGTCTGCAGGTCCCTTTGTCCTGTGGTTTGTTCGATTTGGTTTGTGTCACAGCATTCAATGTGACCTTCATGACAGGAATTTGAGATAGTTTAAGTATTTAGCTTTTCATATTCCAGGAGTTCGTGATTGTCAGGAGTAGGATTTGGTGTATCTTGGCAAAAATGAGAATCTGTAAGGTGTCTAGCATCATCAAGCTCCTTAGTTTTGATTTCTTTGAAAGGGAAGACAGTTTCATGGAGCACAACATTTCTTGATACAAAAATTTTCTTGGTTTGTAAATCAATAAGTTTATATCCCTTGATCCCAAAGGGATAGCCAAGGAACACACACCTTTTGGCCCTAGAATCAAATTTATATCTACCTTGCAAGAGAGTGGAAGCAAAAGCAAGACAACCAAAGACTTTAAGATGAGAGTATGCGGGCTCCTTCTGGAATAGAATTTCAAAAGGGGATTTGTGATTTAGAATAGCTAAAGGCATTCTATTGATTAGATATACTGTAGTCATAACACATTCATTCCAATACTTCAATGGCAATCCACTTTGAAACCTCAGGGCCCTTGTAATGTTTAAGATATGTTGATGCTTCCTCTCAACAATTGCATTTTGTTGAGGAGTTTCAACACATGATCTTTCCTGTAAGATAAAATGCTTGTAAAGCTCTAGATGCTTCAGCTTTAGATTTTAGCATGTAAGCCCAGGTTGATCATCAACTATTGTGAGAAAATAATGAGTTCCATCGTAGCTTGATTCATTGCAAGGCCCCCAAAGATCAATGTGTATTAAATCAAAACAAGCTACTGATTTGTGCTGACTTACAGGAAAAGGAAGCCTGTGCATTTTGGCTAAAGGACACACATAACATGGTTTTGACTTATTTAATCTGGGAATAACTTTGTTGAAAAGGATAGAAGATGAAGGATGCCCCCAATCTGTAGTGCCAGACATCAAAGGGCTATGAAGAGGTGATGACAGGTGTTGCAATGGATGGTGTTTTTATTAACTGGTTTAAAACTTGATGAAGAGCTGCAGGAGGGACAGGAGTCTTCATCATATGGTAGAGGCCTGACTTTAATTCACCCATTCTAATCGTGGTCCAGGTCAAAAGGTCCTATATATAACAATGATTAGAAAGAAAAATAACACAGCAATGTGATTCCAAAGTTAATTTTCGAACAGATATTAAATTAAAATCGAAAGAGGGAACAAATAAGACATCATAGAGAGTTAAAGATTTGCTGATCTGTGTTGTTCCAATCTGAGTAACAGGAACATTAGTCCCATTTGGCAGTGAAACAAAGCAATTAATTTGTGATTTAGTGGAAGTGAAATAAGATGGTGAACAGATCATATGATATGTGGCACCGGTGTCCAGAATCCAATGAGCATTGAGTTTGTCAAAAGGCTTAGTTTTAATAGTTGACAGGCAATATGATGTACCACAGATTTTTGGAATGATACTCTCGGAATTGGCATTAGTATTTTGGCCCTGGTTAGAGGGTGGCTTCAGAATGGCCATGAGTTGGAAATATTGCTCTTGAGTCTTGGCACTTGAGTTTTGTCGTTCTGTTCCTGATTTGGAGTCATAGTGGCAGTCACCTGATTTGCAGCTGGTTTATACCTATTCTTTCCATCATTTCTGAGGGTTGATGGATATCCATGGAGTTTGTAACACTTATCAGCTTTATGACCAGGCATTTGACAATGCGAACACACAAGCCTATTTGGGTTAGCTTTAAAACACCTTTCAAGGGAGTGTCCTGAGATCTTACAAAAAGTACAATAGTAATCCTTCTTCTGTAGTGGGAAGTTTTGTTTACTGCCTTCTCTCCAGCTTCCTTTCGCTACGAAGGATACATGTTCACCCATAGTTCCTTCTGCTGATATCTGCCTTCTCTTCTCTTCCTGTTGGACAGTAGCATAAACCTCATTCAAAGTGGGAAAAGGTTTCATCAGCAGGATCTGTGCCTTGATGTCCTTATATGATTCGTTTAATCCCATTAAGAATTTCATTACCCAATCTCGTTGTTGGTTGTCAACCACAATCTTCAGGGCTCCACAGGTGCAATTGGGGATGGCTTCATAATTTAGAAGCTCGTCTATGAGAGTTTTGAACTTAGAGTAATATGCACTTACATCATCTTAGCTTTGGATCAAAGCCATGATTGCTTGCTTCACCTCATAGACTCTAGGTGCATTCTGTTGTCCAAACCTCTGCTCAAACTCCAACCACAGCTGATGTGCAGTTTCAGCATATACAGTACTGCTCCTGATCTCCATTGCCATGCTATTTTGGATCCAGGTAATCACGATATCATTGCACCTTAGCCAATGTTCCATCAGATGGTCATTCTGGTCAGCTGGCTCACAGATTGTTCCATCTATGAAACCCAATTTATTTTTTATTCTGAGTGCTCTTTTCACAGATCTAGCCCAGGCATGATAGTTGCTTGCTTCCAGTATTTGAGTAACCAATATCCCTCAATTTCCATCATTATTTCCAATGAAAAATGGGCTGCTTGGGTGTGTAGGATTGAGGTTTTTAAAATTATTGCATTTTCAGGATTGGTTTTTGGATTTTGATTTGCACTGGCATCTGAGGAATCAGATTGGATTTCAACGTTTTGTCTTTAAACATTTTGCTCAGACATTATAATGGCTCTGATACCATATAATAAAATGAAATAAAATCAAATATTAAATGACAGCAACAATAAGCTGAAAATGTTGAATGCCTTGGATTGGAACTTTGTAATATTCATCGGATAATCTATCAATGAATTTACAGCAAGTTTATAGACTTTACAAAACGGGTACTATCCTACAAAATCGGTGCTCGAACCCTGACCAACTTGGACATAACCCGCGGTTTACCTACGTCGGTTACTAAGGGGCCGGTAGTCCAGGAAATTAGTCTGGCTAAGCTGGAATACCTGGGTACCAAAAAAAAATATAACCCTAAAGTACATATTTGACTGTACTCATTCCATATTTATTGTTTTCCCGATTTTCCTTCATCTTCTCCTTTATGAATGATTTGAATTGACAATCAAGGCCCTTTAACTTTTTGCCTCCAATTTTTTCTCACAGTTAGTATATAATCCTCTACCTTCATACTCTCTTATTTCTTCTATTTTCTTCATTCAACATTCCTTTACTATCTTCAAAGTAAGAATGCTACAACTAGAGTCTCGCAACTATGCGTAAATGAGTTAATCAAACACAAAGAACATATCTTATCGTTAACATTAATATCCATTGTAGGCTAGTGTTTAAAATTTCTTGAAAACCATTAAAGTGCAAAAAAATTGAAGTCCCATCTATGTACCTCGGTTACACAATCTTACTGAAATAAAAGCTATATTCTGCGCATTTGTTCTTTTTGTTCAACTTCTATAGATTTTTTAACACAATGTTAGCTTTTGTTTGATTGCAACATGCTGGTATATACTGTCATCAACCCATCACCTAATTTCTCCAACTGCATTTTTGTCTATGTTTACCCAATCTTTGTCTAAAATATCGCTTCAGTTGCTATTGTCACCCGAAAGAGTATATTTGTAGTCTAGATAATACAATATATTCTATTGGAAAATTCTAACATATATAGGGCCACACGTAATATATTAAAATGTGTGGTTCTATTATTTAAAGAATATTAGTCAATTAAAGTGATCCAATAAAGTTATATTTTGACTAAAGAGTATTAAGTTTCATGAAATTAAAATATAAAGACCGGAAGTTTGTTTTAGATTGTTGATGGACCGATTGAAAGGTTACATGTATGGCCCAGTGGGAGATTGTTGGAAATTCTAACATAATTGGGGCCACATGTAACATATTAAAATGTGTGGTGCTATTATTTAAAGTATATTAGTCAATTAAAGTGATCCAATAAAGTTATATTTTGACTAATAAGTATTAGGTTTCGTGGAATTAAAGTGTAAAGACCAAAATTTTGTTTTAGATTGATCAAGGGGCCGATTTGAAACAAATGAAAAATAATGACTATTCATTATCATATTATTATATTGGGGTCATGGTCCCGAATTGGTGGTGTTCTTGAGTTTCTCTACATCCACATCAATAGAGAGCAAAAGTGAATTGGAGATCACCAATTAATTGGAAGATCTAACCTAGGAAGGCAAAGAATCAGAGATCTATGGATCAAGGTATGTTTATGCTTCCGCTATTTTCATTCAATTGATTTCAACATGGATGGTTATATTTGAGAAAGAATTTGATAATGTTTTGGATCGATAATCCCTTTATGTTTTTCTATCATATTCTCCCATTGTGATTTTTTCATTGTGGAAATTGTTAGGTCCCTTTCAAGAAAAATGGACTTAGCGCATTGGTTTCCTTGCTTGATAACAATATCATGATGGGATTTGCGTGTGATGCAATCTTTCGATCTTAAAAAAAATTGTGACTCTTCTTGAGGATAAACTTGCCGAACTCTTTCAATTAACAGCGTGTTCAGTAGAGATTAAAATTGAAAAATTAGCCGTTGTTCTTGAATTTTATTAGACAAGTGGAACCCAATAACGGTCATATTTTCGATTTTAATTGAATTTTAAGTTGTACCGAACCTGGTCTAACAAGAGCCCAGACGATGATAGAGAAAAAAAATCAACTTTTTTTCATCATTGAAGAAAGTTTTCTAACAAAGGGAAGATGAAATCGCTAATTTCAAGAAGTTGAGCTCCCTGTTCAATAGAAAAGGTGAGAGCTTGATAAAAAGTCATCATCATGGTTCCACCTCCATTGATAGATTCTTGATTGGGTTCTCTCATACCACTCCTCCATGAAGGTGGGGAGACTATCCTTTCTCTAAAGAATCTTTCAAGCTGGTCATGGTCACAGAAGCCAAAAGGGGCTACGATGGCCAAATCCAACAAATTACTTTAACCATTGAAAAGTTGACAGCCACTTGAAGATAAAGATGAACAAATTGCTACACTAATGTGCAGGCTGGAGTTGCGAAGCCAGTTGTTGAAAGACAGTAAAAACAAAATATAGGGTCTTCTAGAACTAAAGGCTCAAAAGTCCAATAACACCGGCGAAAGCAAAATATTCATAACCGGATGGTGGTGTTAAATATGTTGCGAGACACCACTAAATTTGTGTTGATTCTCTATCTGGTCAACTCCTTCATATGAATGGGGAATCCATCCGTAACAAATATGGTGGTTTACCATAGTCCTCATTGGTTTATGCCAAACCTTACAGTCATTAGGCCGACAAAATATGGATGTTGCTTGGTTATCAACATGGGCGAATCCAGAATATTAAGTCAGCTAGGGCGATCGTAGATGGCCGTAATAATAAGATAGTTTATTAATATTTAATTAAATAATGTTAAAAATTTCAATCAATATATATATATATATATATATATATATATATCATGGAGTAATAATTTGAGATGATAAATTTTTTAAAGAAATTATTTCGAACCGAAAACTAATAATATATAATTGTTTAGTTATTATTTATTGTATCGAAAATAAAACAAAAAAAGTGAAAGTGCATGAAATACCTCTCACATACAAAGTGACCCCTCTAGTCTCTATCAATTTAGTTATTATTTATTGTAATGAAAAATAAACAAAAAGTAGAAAAACAAAGAATTGAACCTCAAACCTCTAGTGCACAAAATGACCACTTTACCATATGAGCTACCCTTCTTTTTATTGAACTGATACAATCATTAATTAATATTTAGTCATTATTTACCATGTTTAAAAATTAAAAAGGAGAATAATGTTTAAAGGAATTGAACCCAAGTAACAAACAAGGCTAGGCATCCTCTTTGCCAATTGGTCTACACAAGATCTTACTAAAAAATGTACAATAATATCTAAATATATAGTTATTTTTCATAAATCTTATTTAATTTTTTTTCCTGGGCGGATCCAGCACGGGCGGCCGCCCCGGCTGGCTGGGTGCTGGATTCTCCTTTGATTATCAACCTCCAAAGTGCCAATATTTTGATTGAAATGGCAAGTAGGAGCAACATGCGATTCATTTTATCAATACATGTAACAATGTTGACACCTACGACGATACCATAAAGGAGTAATGTGTACATTGTCTCAAAGATGACGCGTTTAATAGAATACACATTTACCAATTGGATCAATTGATAGTTGGGATCAACTTGAGTAGGATTTTCTAAGATGTTTCTACATTATGACGGATGTTAGCCATCTAGAACTTGTCCGAAGGAAGCAGAGTAATGAAGACTCGATCATAGAGCATATTGAATGCTAGAAAAACCTTGTTTGTAACTACAAAGAATAGATTAGTTAAACATCTTCTATCGACATGTGTCCAAGACACGCATTGGGGATTACTCTATAATTTTCAACAAAATATGCCCCACTCTTTTGAAGTGTTGGCCACATGTGCTCATGATTTAGAGCTCCAGATGCCAGACATGGAAGTTTCAAGCAAATATGCCCTACTCTAGAATTGTATTTTTGTAATACTAATGTGAAGATATGTTGGGTTGTGATGCCAAATTCGAACTACTTGGGCGATGATAAAATTGGACTTGGCCTAGCTATTAAATTTTATATGGCCTGATAAATTCAAATATGAAGCCTAAAATCTAACCCATTTTAAATGGATGAAATCGTGTTTGAGAAGTGCGACTTTAGTTATATTTTATGTAACACCCCGAGTTCCATTAACCTGGATTGTCACGTCATCGTCTTTT
>CAIGRS010280809.1:0-21186 GCA_903798395.1 Fraxinus floribunda
GAAAGAATGTACTCCGAAATAGTAGATTGATGGAGAATGTGTGGTTAAAAAATATTATTTTATTGAAAAATGTGTGATTGAAAATGAATAGAAGAATGAAAATGAAAATTTTAATATGTATCAAATATGAGCATAATTTATTCTTCGTGAATTAAAAGAAGTAGAAGGAAAAAAAATAAATTCCTGTCATAGGTCACTGATCAATACTTCTACAGATTATTATAATTTGAAATTAATTAGAACATCCACTAATTTAAAGATTTTTTTTTTTTAATTCTTATTGGTAGGACCGTTTGAACCACATTATAATGAGAATGAGAATGAAAAATATAGTCGTTATGGACCCCACACAAGAGATAGAAAGTTTGAATTTTGATGTTGATGTGATGGATAACAGTCATATTTTTCATTATAATGAAGAAAAAATGTGGCTCAAACGGGCCCTGAAAGAATGTACTCCGAAATAGTAGATTGATGGAAAATGTGTGGTTAAAAAATATTATTTTATTGAAAAATGTGTGATTGAAAATGAATAGAAGAATGAAAATGAAAATTTTAATATGTATCAAATATGCGCATAATTTATTCTTCGTGAATTAAAAGAAGTAGAAGGAAAAAAAATAAATTCCTGTCATAGGTCACTGATCAATACTTCTACAGATTATTATAATTTGAAATTAATTAGAACATCCACTAATTTGAAGATTTTTTTTTTAAATTTTTTTTTAATTCTTATTGGTAGGGTCATTACAACAATAGNTTTTTTTTTAATTCTTATTGGTAGGGTCATTACAACAATAGTATTTAACAAATACTTGGTTATATCGAATCTCTCCCGACAGCATATGCTTGATGTTTTACCGTATTTTTCAAGGTCTTTGGTACCTGAATTAGAATTATTCCATAAGTACATGATTTTTTTTTAAAGGTTTTATACAAAATTTTAAATTTTATCTCACATATTGGTGGCCCCACATAATTAATATATTGACAAAAATCACACCCCATCCACCTATTTTCTGAGTTGTCTGTCTATGCAGGATTTTAAAATCCTAAACGTGTAGCATTGTTGTCTGAATTAACGAGAGAAGAGAATAACTACATGAATTTTATTACACGTCTTTCTTTTTCAACCTGTTATCTAATTTAGGATAATTTCGAGTTCGAAAACTTTATTATCTTTATGGGTTCTCTTCTTTTGTTAACACCTATTTTGTTTAGTTTAAAAGTAAGAATTATACTATTTGTACATTTCTTGGTGACATCTTCGTTGACAGTGTGTGTTTTCAAAATGTGTCATCGATTATTTTTTAAGTATTATTAAAATTAAGAACAAAAATTTTGACCACCTCACAACGTCAAGCAAACTGTACCTATAGCAAAACTGTAAAAGTAATATACTTTTGTAGGCAACTCTTATTTGCCCGTGTTTGTTTGTCATTTTGTTTATCACTTTGAGAAGAAATTAGACTGTTGGCAGCCTCACTTGACCATTTTTTTTTTTTGCTGTCATCTCACATTTTCAATGAATCGTAGGTTGCCAACTGTCAAAAAACTCATTATAATATGGACAAAAATGGTAAACAAACAAGAGAAATACATTGATTGCAGTGGACAGGAGAATCCGTGCAATTGGAGAGGAAGTGCATTATAAGCGTCCACTATATATATTAAGGTCCGTTTGATACGGATTAAAATTCAATTAAAATTGAAAATATGATCGTTATTGAGTTCCACTCATCTAATAAAAATCAACAATAACGACTAGTTTTTCAATTTTAATCCAATTTTAATCCCTATCACACGGGCCCTAAAAAAATAAATCGACGAAACCAGCACGGACAACCGTTTGGTACGGATTAAAATCCAATTAAAATTGAAAATATAACCGTTATTGGGTCCCACTCATCTAATAAAAATCAACAATAACGACTAATTTTTCAATTTTAATCCGATTTTAATCCCTATCACACGGGCCCTAAAAAAATAAATCGACGAAACCAGCACGGACAACTGTCCTAACTCGCAACTCCTGCATTCATCTCAATTTTTTACATTTTCTTTGTGCATTCAAAGTGATTCACTCCAAAAGTAAAATATTTCTTTTAAAATTATAAAAACTATTATTAAACATATTTGAATAATTTTAATTAAAAGAACTTTTAAACATAGCAGATAATTTCATCGGGAAACTCGTTTACAAAAAAGTAAAAGAAAAAAAAAAACGCAAACCTCGAAACCTTGTGTGTTTTGAAAGTTTACAATAGACAATATTAGTTTGGTTTCATCTTTATCGTCTAAAACCTCTTTTACTGAAATAAAATCTTAATATTCTTCTAAACAAAAGTTTTGTCGTGTAAATTAATTTATATGCGCAACCATCTAATCCGTTAAGAAAATTGACTACTTGACTAATCCAATGGTAAAATGAGCAAACAAAATTTATGTCGACAAAGATAAATATTATATTTTTTTTCTTCAACTCTTAGAATTTGGAGATAAGAATTCTTCAAATGCAAATGATTTTTTCTACTATTCAAGTCCACGGTTATGACATACGAGTATTCATAAACACGACAAAATGCGTCGCCTCGCCTCCATAAGAACCCTCGTCCTCTCCGCCTGGTCACTCGCTAAAAAAGGCTTTTTAATTTTGATTTGTTTTACCAACAAAAAAAATTATCCATTTCTACCAAAACTCTGCTTCTCATCTCCTTTATACAGCTCTCTCCCCTCGCAATCGCTTCTCTTATCGCCTCTCTTTTCAATGTCCACAAATTTTCTTGGATCCCCAAGTATACTGAAACCCTTCTTCTCTATCAAATTCTCAGCTGTTCCTATGGCTACTTTTGTACAATCCTCAAGAACAGAGACTCCTCAGACAAATCCAGACAGAACCCAAGTTGAAGATGATGCGTTTAATAAATATGTAAGACAGTGCAGACCCATGTTTTCTGATCTTGTTTCTTGCGTGCCCATCTCAGAAAAAAAGTCAAAGACTCTCCACACGCCTAATGTTTTGGATGAAATTGGAGGTGAAGAAGATGAACAAGAAGATAATTTGTGGCAGCAGATGAAAATTGAGGCAAGGTCAGATATTGATCGAGAACCCATATTGTGCAACTATTATTTCAGTTCAATCTTGTCTCATGATTCAATGGAAAGTGCTTTGGCTAATCATCTTTCCATGAAGTTGAGTGATTCTAGCTTGCCCAGTGGTAAACTGTATGATCTTTTTGTGGGTTTTCTCACAGAGGATCAAGAAATCGTGATTGCTGTTAAAGATGATTTGAGGGCTGTTAAAGAAAGGGACCCTGCTTGTATAAGTTATGTTCACTGTTTCTTGAATTTCAAAGGGTTTTTAGCATGCCAGGCTCATAGGTTTGCACATAAGTTATGGTCACAAGGGAGAAAAATTCTTGCCCTTTTGATACAAAGCAGAGTATCTGAAGTTTTTGCAGTGGATATTCATCCTGGGGCCAAAATTGGAAGGGGGATTTTGCTTGATCATGCTACAGGAGTTGTAATAGGAGAAACAGCAGTGATTGGAAATAATGTGTCAATTTTGCACAATGTGACTCTGGGTGGCACTGGGAAGGTTAGTGGAGACAGGCATCCTAAAATTGGTGATGGGGTTTTGATTGGAGCAGGGACTTGTGTACTGGGTAATGTTAGAATTGAAGATGGAGCCAAAATTGGTGCTGGTTCTGTGGTGTTGAAACAGGTGCCTGCTAGAACTACTGCCGTAGGAAATCCTGCTAAATTGATTGGTGGGAAAGAGAATCCAATTAAGCTGGATAAATTTCCTAGCTTGACCATGGATCATACATCAGATATATCCAAGTGGTCTGATTATGTTATTTAGGGCAATCATTTTTCCCGGTTCCTGTAGGAGTTTGGGGCTTTTCTTGTGCTTTTAAGAGAGAGCCTGAGTTCTCCGATTAGCATAGATAAATTCTTGTCTTGGTGTCATGTATTCTCTCTCATAGTTGCCTTTAGATTCTGTGCTCTATTGGTACATTATCCTTGACAAAATCGCCGAGTGGGCCTTGTACTAGATTTTCGAAGGAAATTATGTCGTCTCTTTCCAAGTTCACGAGGCAAACTACTCGAGTCACAAGCTAAGACCCTCTCTGTATGATCGCTAAGTAATAGTCTCTCTTATCTCTCTTATTATCATTGAAGGAAATTCTATTTTTCAATCTATCAACAGCGAAAAAAAAAGTTTAACTCTTCCATCAAAGGGTGCCTATGGTAACAAAATCAAGAAACAAGAAAAAATCATATAAGCAACCAAAGAAAGCCAATAAATTGGCAGCAGGCTTCAAACAATGTGGACGAGAGGTGTGCATAAGAGAGAGAGAGAGAGACTCCGGTAACATCATCTATGAACACGAAGTAGGCAATGCTGCAATGATAAATGAGAGTAAAAAAGTGAAAACACGAAGATCTTGCTTGGTGAAGTTGTGATGCTATCGACTTGAAATGTAGAAAATTCAACAAGCATTATTCATAAATAATGGACATGATGGCATACTCAAAAATCAAAATTAGTTGCATCTGCTGGTTCGTATAAATTGCAAGAATCTTGCATTATGATTACAGTGCAGTGGCTGGGGAATGCCATAACTGCATGACCCTCACCCACCTCCGCAACAAAACTCATGCCATCAAAGCAAGTCCAGAATATGCATCTAGGATAATTACCATCACAGGATTTCGACATCATCATGCCAATCAAAGGTTAGAATTCTTTCGACTACATTCAGGCCATGGTGGGCCCCGGACACGATATTTTACTTGAGCGCTTGAGGCCCACTGGGGACGGAAAGGCTCGTTGTTCGGGTTAATGAACACGGGGAAGATCTTATGCTCAGATGTTTGTGACATTTCCATAACTGGAACTCGATCTCCTGCTGTACTCAGCTACGAGCTTTGAAAATGAAGATGACTTGTCCTCAAGCAATTTTTCTGGAGAATCATATTCCTTAATAAGTCCTGCACCACGGGGAAACGAAGGTGAACACCAACAAGTTACAAACGCATCTAAAGATTACAGCTATGTAATGAGGTCCTATACCATGATCTAGTAGTAGTACTGTATCACTGTCCAGCACAGATGTTATCCTGTGTGCAATTGTTATAACGGTGGAATCAGAGAAGTGCTGCCTAAGAGTCTGTTGAATCAGATAATCAGTTGCTGTGTCTACTGATGCTGTGGCCTCATCTAGCACCAGAACCTTGCTTTTTTTAAGTAGCACACGTCCAAGACAAACGAGCTGCCTTTGACCAACACTCCAGTTATCTCCATTCTCAGAAACTATAATATTTATTGTAAAACCAATAAATCAACAAGAAATTGTGATTATATATTGGTAAGAAAAATTGCAAAGGATAAATTAGTTGAGAAGAAAACCTGTGGAATCAAGCTTGCCTTCCTTCTCTCGAATCTCATCTCCAAGCTGGCATTTATCAAGAGCCTAAAGGAAAGGAGAACGTTTTCATTCTCAAAAATCAGAGAGTTCACATCAAACTGACGTATAAAATCTTTCAAAATTTTGTTGATTTTATGATTAAAAAAATAGAGATAGACTTGAAGGCGTGTTACAACATCACTTTCCTAAAGTATTATCACCATAGTATCCAGAGAAGCAATTTGCCTGAATCCTATTGTACACAATAATTCCCAAGTGGCGGCGGTGATTAACGCTTTAAGGAAGGTGACATTGTAACACCCCTTGAAGTTTGTCTCTATTCTATGATTGTAAAATCGATAACATAAAACACATTGCATAAAAAAGGCCCACCTCCCAAATCTGCTTATCTGTATACTCTTCTAGGGGATCCATGTTACTTCTAACTGTCCCCTCAAACATGGTTGGATCCTGTGGTATTATGCTCAATCTAGATCTCAAGTCGTGCAGTCCAATTGATGAGATATTGATACCATCAATCAATACTTGTCCACCAGCTGGTTCAACAATGCGGAAGAGAGTCTGTATAAGAGTTGATTTACCACTGCCCGTCCTCCCTACTATTCCAGTCTTCTTACCACCAAAGAAAGTGCATGTAAGTCCTCGTAAGACAAGAGGCAGGTGCGGTGCATATCGGACCTACAATTATTACTTAGCTTTGTTAGCTTGGTGCAATAGTGTTGAAGACTAAATTTAAGTAAACATATATGGTCTCTCTAATAGCTTAAAATTTTTATACCCGTCCAACATGGTAAATAAACAAGTAGAGGTCCCTAGTTCAAGTCTGCTCGCTAACCGTGGTTAAAAATTGTGCCCTTGTTAGGCCTCTGATGAAAAAAGTATGTGGCCCACGTGAAGGGGCAAATTGAAGACTAAATTTAATAAACAAATACATTCCCCTTTTTAATAGCTTAAGGTTTTAAATGAGATGGTTCAACAAATGGCTCAATACTGAGGCATAATAATTACAGAAATACCTGAAGATCACGGATATTAACTTCTCCATGTGTAGGCCAGTGACTTGTAGGCCTATTTGATTCTATAACAAGAGAGGGCTCCGTAGGGACACAAGTGTATTGAAGTATTCTTTCAACTGAAATTATCATATTTTCCATAAGGCAAAGATTCCATACAAACCAAGCTTGCAATGTGTTCAGATTCAACCCATATGTCACTGCCAATCCCGCAACACCTTCAAATCATTGAGGAAAAGGCAAAAAAAGTGTCAGCTACGCATCTCGTTTGTACCATTGCACATGCTGCAATAAAGAGATATAAGTATGAATGTATGATATGAAGAAACTTACTTGGATCAATTGTTCCCCTTGGAACAGAGATTAAGAAAACCAACGAAAAAGCAAAAGTAATTAGGGATAATATGTCCAACCGAAAGCAAAGCCACTCCATAGCACCAGCATTGTGGAATTTTGGCCGCAGATATCCATCTATTAGTTTCATGCTCATGTCACGGAATCTAGATTCCTGATCAAAACCTTTAATTGTGCTCAATCCTGAGAGTGTCTCAGCAAAGTGCTGTATGACTGGAGCTTTGCACACTCCAATCAACCGTGACATTTCTCGTGCTGAAGGTATGTAATATCGCTGCACAAGAAAAATACAATTTTTTTCAGCATATGTAACTACATCACATCTTCATTTTGGCTGACTAAAGTACCCTTCATAGGGTGTTAGAGAACTCAGACCAAGAACTAAAGTAAGCATAGATTCTCAGCTCAAGGGTGTGGACCATCTCCTTCCACCTAGTTACAAAGCAAATCCTCAAGAAAACTCAGACCAACGTCAAGTCCCGATGATACTAACATACTCTTACTACTTTAACAGCATTACAGTCTGTATCATAACCCTAATGTTATACAGTATTAAAATATTGAAAACCAATTTTCAAGTATTTAAGATTTAAAGGTATGCTAAGATAATGTATTGTTTACTAAATTTCATGAATATGGGTCATCCTTTTTCATTGGAGGTTTGAAGGTTCAGGAAGATGGCAATTTTTATTTTTTTTTAATCTTGGCAATCTTTACTGTAAATGTAACATGTCTGCAGGGAGTACTTACACCTAAAAATGGAAGGATGGGAGCAAAAACGTCAAGAAACAAATATCGGAGATAAAAGTGCTGAAGGGACTAGGGACTAAGTGTGCTCATGGATAAAGGCAAAAAAATCCAAGAAAGATTTCATTTCTTTAAATTTGACAATCGTGCAAATGTTATGCTGGAAACCAACAGGTGAAAGAAATATTTTCATCAAAATTAAGTAATGAACTTTATTACCATCTCTAAATATAAACAGTAAGTAGGCAACATATATATTTGACTTTCCCATAACATAATGAAATTTATTCCATTTTCATATTTACACAATAAAAAGGAGAATCTCGTGCAAACTACTGGCTAATTGATTTACTATCATCAAGTTGGATATAGGTAGAGAGATTCACATGAAAATACGAACTCCTATTACATGCTGCAATTACGAGAGCTACAAAATACTCAAAAGGAAAATGGAGTTACCTGCAACCACACGCAAATTGCAATGACTGGAATGAAGATGATGAAGACCTGCCATGCGACTTGTGACATTACTCCAATGATTCCCAGAAGCTGTACAATCGAAAAGGCAAATGTTCCAACTTGAAATGGAATGTCTAAATCCACTGCACTTTGGTCAGTAGATATCTGTGACAGTACACAGTTTAGTTAACAACAAAATGTTAGTTCATAATGGGGAAAAAAAAAAAGATTACAAGCAGCAATCACAAAACAATACATTTTTCGTACTCTATTCAGAATTCTCCCACTTGGAGTGGCGTCGAAGAAAGACATGGGGGCCCGAAATATGCACTGATGCATTTTCTCGAAAAGTATCATGGCTGACTTACAGCCAGCCGTCACAAGAAGCAAAGCTCTGGCAAGTGTGCAAAAAGAACATCCAATAGCAAAAGCAACATAGACAATGATAAGGGTAGAGCCTCCCACTGGAGGTGGCACATCCTTTGAGGTGGGAGTTGCCCAAGCCATCCAGTAATTGCTTCCAATTTGAAGCAACTGAAACAGAATTTGTGCTAACAATATAAATGGCACGAGGACTCCTCCATATGCTGTCATGATATATTTCCTGTAGACCGACAAACCAACTCCACCCTTCTCTCTTTCTTCGTCTTCAACGAGCTGTCCCTTTGTTCCCACAATATTATTTGCTTCACCATTTTGAGCATCTCGACTTTCCTTTTTCAGCAAAACATTCTTAGCATTCCCTGAGAAACTATTTCCGTCACCAACAGTCACTGCCCCCGCCTCAGTGAAACTGAGAGCCGATAAAGCTTCTTTATGTGCACCAATAAGATGCATGAAGTCGGTTCCTGATTTGAGAATGTCATGGTACTTTCCAGCTTGTGTAATCCTTCCATCTTTCATAACCTGACGATAGATTAGGTTCTGCAGCTTAGTTAACTGGAGAATCAAGGTAAATGCAAAGTGCAAGACGTGAATAGCTCACCAATATGAGATGTGCAGCAGGTAAAAACTCCGTTTGATGTGTAACATAAATAACGGTTTTAGAATCCAGAATCCGCAAAATACATTCCTGCCATTAAAGACCATGAATATCAGAACATCAAATTAAGAATGCCCCTTAAGCCCCTACGCCAAACAGGGGCTAAGTTTCAATCAGCTGGAGAGAGACAACGACAACAAAAAAACAAGAACGAGCATAGACATTGCTTATAGAGAGACAAAGATATAGAGGAAATATGGTATTTACATTGAACAGATGGGTTCCTGTATGTGCATCAACGGCACTAAATGGATCGTCAAACAAATAAATGTCAGCTTCTTGATATAGAGCGCGTGCAATCTGTATCCTCTGCTTTTGTCCACCACTCAAGTTGATCCCTCTCTCACCTATGACCGTTTGATCACCAAATGGTAGGAGTTCCAAGTCTTTCCTTAAGGAACATGCTTCAATGACCCTATCATACCTTTGTCTGTCCATCTCCCTACCAAACAGTATGTTCTCTTCAATTTTGCCACTCTGAATCCAGGGTGACTGAGCAACATAGGCCTTTGTTCCACAGAGCTTGACGTTCCCAGATATTTTTGGAATTTCTCCCAGAATACAAGAGAGTAAGCTTGACTTGCCTGAACCAACAGCACCAGAAATGGCAATTCTCATGCCATGAAATACTCTGAGATTAATATCTTTTAAAGTCGAACTAGGAGAATGTGCATCCCAAGCAAAATTTCCATCTATTATCTCAACGGCTATGTTAGAACTACCCATTGGAAGCTTCTCTATAACATCAGGTTGCATGTCTTCAAGAGAGAGAAAAGATGCAATTCGGTCAAGAGAAACTTTAGTCTGGACCAGCATAGAGATTGTATCGGGAAGATTGTAAATAGACTCTTGAAGGATTCTAAAGGTTGCAAGTGCAGAGAGTATCTTTCCCGATTCGAGGGGAATTCCCATTAGCAAACAAGTACCAAAAGTTACCACAGACACAAATGTAGGGGCACTCCAAAAGACGAGCGTTGACATGGCTTTAGTGTACACGTATTTTCTCAACCATCCAATCTCGTTTTCCCTAAGCTCAAGAATTTTGGACAAAAACTTCATCTCCCAAGCCTGAAGTTTAAGGATCCTCATGTTCTTCAAGACTTCAGACGTAGCCTTCATCCTTCTGTCTTTAGATTCCATTAACTTATCCTGAAATTTCTCCTCTACACTCCCCAAGGGTACATTTGCTAACATCACCAAAACTGTGGCAACAAGTGTAGCAAGAGAAGCAAGCCCAAGATTTTTATATAAGATAACCAGGGCCAAACCAACCTGCACGAGTACTATCCACGGTTCATGTATATACCATTCAAAGTCACCAATCCTCTCAGCATCAACTGACATAAAATTAATGATCTCCCCCGTCGAGTTCCCCTGTTTTGATTGGCTCGAAAGTGTCAAGCTCTTATTGTATATTTTAGTAATCAATGCCCCCCTGGCCCTAAATCCAGCCTGCTGCACCTTAAAATACCAGTGTCTTTGGGTCAAGCATTCAACGAGCTTTGAGATGAAGAATGCGGAAACTAACAAATAGCCTTCATTTCGGAAATCTTGATGTCCAGTTAGGTATTGAACAAGTGTGTCGATAAGGTATGGACCAACATAAGAAGCCAATGTATTCGCAAGCGCGTAAACAGCTGAGAGTGCAATTTCCTTCCGAATTGTGAATATCAGTCCCTTTGCCAGAATGAGTGCAGTCACTCTATTATTCCTCCCAGTATCAGACTCTAACTTATTGTTTAGAATCAGAAATGCGCCTCTGACACTATCAAAAGTGGCAAGTTGAGGGACATCCTCAAGATTCAATACTTTCTTATTACCAGCAGAAATCAAAGGGCTCATCCAAGAGAAAGTAAGGATACTAAAAATACTAGCATTTGCATAAGGGGTAACAATTTCATCCCCAGTGAAAGGTATTTCAGACTCTCTACCACTAGTAACACTACCGTTTAAAAGGGGTTCTTGAAGGTTATCTTCATCGACTTTCTTACACAAAATTTCCACACAACAGAAGAATAAACCCATAACAGTGGAAACAATATCAGACACCCAATATAGAGTTAAAAAAATTTGGTGTTTCTGGTAATAAACAAAGTCTATTGCTAGGCAATAACAAGAAACAACTAAGAAAATCCCCCACCATAGCCTTAAAACAATTGGATACTTAGGTTCACCTAAATTAAAGAACTGTGAACGCAAGAAAACAGAAAGACCTAACCAAGCTAGTGTCTTTGCTCCCAAATCTAATAAAGTTAGAATCTTTTCATCAGACCAACCATGTGAATACGAATAAAAGTGGTTCAATAGACACAAAACAAAGTTAAACAATGAAAAACCGAAACAGCAAAACAGGGTTGGTTTGTAACACAAGAGCTTAGTTTGCCTAACACTCTGGTTTTGCCTTCTCCTGATTTTCTTGAAAACCCATAATATGAACACAATAAGCAGCAAAACCAAGTGCAAAGAACCAGTAAAGAAACGCAAGACAAATGGGTTTAGCAGAACATTACCGCCTCCATTATTCAATAGTGCAAATTCAGATACAATCATCGACATACCCTTCAAGAACGATAGCTTTCTTTGAAAATTATCCATTGCCATGAGGTTTTGTGGCATGCCAGGTTTTTTTTTCTCTTTTCTTTGTTAGTGTAGTAGACTTGTAGACTGTAGTGACAATAGCGAGGAGGTAGAAAATTAGAATAAAGAGATCGATTGTTGAAAAATGTTTTGAGTCCAAAATTGAAAATAATGTCAAAAGTGGTTTACTTTGGGTGTCCGTAACGTGGTGGTGAAAAATCATTGATGGAGAGAAGTCGGGAAGTCGGGAAGACAAGTGGGACAGTAGTCTGAAAGGAAAATAAAACAACTTTTTAGTGCAACTTTACTACCGTATGGGAAAGAATAAAAAAATTACTTAAAAAGTGAATTTAAATTACTTTTTTTTTTTTATACTCAAATTTCCCAGCTTACGCCCGACTATATCCTCGACCACCAGTCATCGCCCCTCAGTAACTGACAGAGGTAAATCGCGGGTTATGCCCAAATTGACCAGGGTTCGTGCATCCTTTATACTCCTGCCCCAAAGGAGTCTCTTCCATGATTATTATATCCCCAGACTGCTCCAACCAAGAAAATATAAATTACTTTTAAACTTAGCTAAATATGTTACACGTTTGATTTTTAGTTTAAAAAATTAGATGTTCTATTGATATTAAAATAGCTTATTTTTAATTAATACAAGTTATTTATCTTAAAAGTATATTTAAAATTCGTGTCGCCAAAGAATGGAGATAGGATTATGGTTGAGTGAGGACAATGTTGAACTAAGAATTTTTTTTCCTACTAGTTGCTAATAAAACTTGCTTATGTATTCATAAATATATTTTTATTAATCTTAGCCTTCAGTTCCAAAATTAAATTTAAATATATTTTTCTCATATAGTCATGCTTATTATTATTATATTTAACTATTGTTAAATGTATGGATATTATCTATTACTAAGTCAATCTTTTATGGTGCATATTAAGAATTTGTTGGGGAAGAATTTATTAACAGTTTAATTGATAAATAAGTAGAAATAAATAATCTTGTTAAAATGTAATGCACCAATTAATGTATATTTCTTCACGCTTTTAAGCATATGTTTGGTACACGTTCTTTTAAAATACATTTTTTCAAACTCATTTTCAACTAAACATTTTTTAAGCATATGTGCATGAAGAAATGGGGGGATTATTCTTAGCCCCGGTTTGATGCCCCATTATTTCATCAAAATAAATTTTATAATAGTGAATTTTTTGAGAATGTGCAATTAAAAATAGAAATTTTTTGAATTTATATGTAAAATATTTTATTGTAAAGAAAAAAAGAAATCATAATAAATAAGTATATCTGACATCATTGGTATTGAACATCAGTGTAAGTGTCACAATATCCAAAACACATGAACACACAAAACTTAATAAATTCTCAAATGAAGATATATAGCATAAAATTTATATTAAAACCTATAACTTTCTAATAACTTACTATTTGGAGTTTAAATTTAAAAATTATTAAATAATGTTACACTGTCAGCATTTTAAAATTAATGAACATAAATATTATAGATTTGGATACTTAACAAGTAAAGTTTATCCAAAAATTTAATAAACGCGATTCAGTACAAATTATTTAATGAAAGTGTAAATATAAGTGTTTTCCGGTCTCCATTTGGTAAAGAGAGAGCGGCCGGCCCTAGAGATCAACAAGAAAGAATTTTAACTATGAATCGGGATATTCATTAATTCAATGAAAGACATTGAACATATGGTACAATTTTTGGAACAAGAGAAGCTTCGACATGAGAAAAAGATTGTTATTTTAATTAGATAGGTTTGGTGGTGGTCCTTCTGAAACCATAGAAGATGAGAAGCAACGGCACTTGGACGCCATTAGTAAATATAGAAGAGATGAAGAAGGAACTCCTTATTGAACAACAAGAACTCTCATCGTGCGGATCGGCCAGCAACATCAATTACCCGAGAGACTAGAAGAGCCCATCGACTCTTTCCATGAGATGTCAATAAGTATTTCATCGACACAATTGATTTTTTGATTTGTGACTTTATTTGTTATGTTTAATGTTGTTTTATATATTTTGTTAACTTTATATCTTGTTATCATTATGAGTGGGGGCGTTCTGATTTGATTTGGTCTAGTTTTAAAGGGAACGGAACTGATTCTAATATCAATGAAAATCTTAAAAATGAAACCATTGGTTTCAAATCCAACTATAGAACCAAACTTGAATCAAATCAACAGATTCTAATTCGATCAAATCCGGTTTTTTATATTGAAAAATTATAAAAACAAAGTATGAAATTACTTGTCAAATTGAAAATCGCCAAAAAATAGAATATGAAACCCCTCGTCATTCTTGTAATCTAATAATACAAAAAATAATTGAACAAGATAACAAACAAAAATCCACTTCAAAACTATGAATTTGTAAAACATTGAAAAAAATTATTTAGACTTGAATTTCGATTATCCATTAAAAGGAAAGAGGAAGAAGCGTATAAAAAACGAAATTTTAATGTGACATAATTTTTGGGTTTAGTATTCAATGATCTTGTGCATCTAGGTGTAAGCAAAAAAAGAAATTTAGAAAAATCGAATTCACCGCTGGTTCTCATGGCAGTTCTAGAACCGAATCGGAATTGATTGGTTCTCGATGTAAGGTCCCAAAGTCAACCAAATTAGTAGAGAAACCACAACAGAACCAACCGGTTCTATTTGGTTCCGGGAAAAAAAATACCTACATCTAGTTATTATTATTGTAATATTGTTTTTAGTACTCTATTGCAATTATTGAACAAGCACGAAAAATTTACTATAATGTTCATGAAACAATTTATAGGTGAATTTATTGCCTAATCTAGATATTACTAAATGAAAAAGTTGATAAAATAATATTATAAATGTTAAATCTAAAAGTTAATATTCATCACAATATGAATGAGAAATATATTTTTTTAAAGTTAAATATACAACTACCTACTGTATATAACATATAGGATTATTATTGCAATGCCGCACAACCTAGGGTTTCATATAATTATGTATGACTTATAAGTTCGTAAAAAATGTCACATATTTATTTAAATTCATAATTACGATTTAACTATAAAGTTTGTTATAAGAGACAATATTAGAGGCACTTCTAACCTATATAACAATATTATAAATGTCTCCTTACATTTAAAAATGGGTTATGCTATGCGTATCGAACTTTTTACATAATCTTTTACCGAACAACTTTAAACCTTGGTATGTTTTTCTAGTTAACAAGCCCATCAAATTATTTCTAAACTCAAAAGTTCAATTGAATCTTAAGCTGACATGGATGGAGTAAAGGAAAATTTGTGTCGCCTTTGTCAATCTATTCGTGGAAAGACTTGTTAATGAATTAACCTGGTTTGCATAATCTTTTTGACACATTCGTTGACATACGCTCACATCGGTGTAAGACTGAATATAAAATTCCAAAAAAAATGTTCCCTTATTATGAGTGCGGCTGTCGCGGAGGGTTTCAAATCCTCCCCTATTGTGAGTGTGCTTCTGGCATATCAATAGTAATATCATTTTCTTCTTAAAGGAACTCCCAATACGAAAGAGAAACTCTTCCTCATTTTCTTTGATTTCGTGAAAATAAGATATTTTTACCTTGATATTTTGATGTCACGTGTCATTCTAATGTTCAAATTGACGGCATTCATGACAAAAGCATGGATAATACAGTTAATTGCTCGGTAAAGATCGCTTTCTAAATATGATGAAGATCCGAAAAAGAATTATAAAAAAATGATACAATGTGTAGAGCACGAATTCACGAAATCTTGCAGCAATAACACTTTGATTATAAAAGTCATGAAGAACATAAGCGAACAATACTCGGACTCACACACTTTATAACTTGTTGATGATATTGTGTACTGCAGTCAAGTACGAACAACAAATAACATAAATAACTTCTCCAGCATTTTGATTATGAACAATAATTTTCATAGCCAAGAAGTATTCCCAAGTTACATTACAAACCAAGCACAAGAGAGAGAACAAATAATACAACAAAATGCACAACAAGGTCATTTTTTCCTTAAGTTTATGAGTTTTATGATACATTTAATCATGCCTATATTGAAAAGATTAAAAGAAGGAATTATCACTACCTATCCAAAAGAAAATGGGAAATAACAATAACTGGCATCTTCTTACGGCCATCAACGTCCACATTGGCAGTTGTCAAGGCAGTGCAACAGGGAAAAAGCATACCCATATTATGCAAGTATAAAATATATGAAGTTTTCAAAGAAACGAAAGCAAAAGAATCCTCCAGCAAGAAATCAGCAGCCACCAGGACTAGCTATTGCATAGCTTTTTTCCTTAACGAGTTGAAATGAAATAACCAACCTGTCCAAGAAGAGGCAAACAATAGAATTTGTGTTTAAAAATAAAACGAGGTAGATGATCGTAAGTAACAATTATGAAATTCATACTTCTTGTAATCAATACAGCTATTTTATTTTACCACTTTATTAGACCCACAAAAAACATAATAACAAAAAGAAGGAAGAAAATCATAGGATTCATTTACATAAGAATAGAAGCTTAACTTGGAAAGAATTAAACCTAACCTTGATATGATGGGTTCCAGTCATGCCGTTTTGATAGAATCACCAGAAGTTAGTAAAAAGCACTCTGCTACACCTCACAAAATTGTATAGTAAAATTTAGAAATAACCTGGACCAGTACCTGTTATAGATTTAAAACAGAGTACCATTAGACATGTTTCTTCAGAATAAATGTGTCAATATGTTTAATACCAAGCAGGCTTAATTACCATGGTATGTGTCATGAACATCTGACTCACCTAAATGCTTAAGTGCTCTCAGGAAAAGAATGTATGTATCTCAATTTGTTGCTATCTGTGTGGTACACAATATGGGCTCTTGCACTACCAAGTAGACTAGGAATAAGAATGAACCTCATCATTGCCTTTCGTACTTCTTTGCAAACTCTTTGAGCAGCAATCTCTTCCGAAAATCCAGATATTTGTCCAAGCTAGTTCCTGCCCACTGCTGGCAAAAGCTTTCATCAGTTGGAACCAGTGAACTCAAAGGAAATGGCCCTTTCAGAGCTTTCTTCAAGGAAACCAAAAATCTATGGCGGGGTCGAATTCGCTGGTCTAGAGACAAGCTTAGGTAGGTTGGATATTTGGTCAGGGAATGGACCTCGTTTCTAAGTTCATTGATCAAGTACATGTATTTAGGTTTCAGATTTCCCTCCAAAGAAAGAGAGAATACCTGCATGTACAGATGACATCATCTGAAAATTCAATTTCGTTGTGATGTTAAGCAAAAGAAGATCCATATGAAAAGGTAATGTATTGAGGACAAGTTGGTTAAGCAACCCAATAGTAGTTTGAGGTACAGAAGCAATTGCATAAGAATCCAGCTTACCTGTGTAAGGCTAGTTGATACTTTCAGTATGTCAGCATTGCGCATCCCAATACTTCTCAAGAAATTGATCCTGGGGCGTAATCCGTCTTCGATGCTGTAGTGAAGTATTTGAGGATGTTTTGTGACCATCTTTACCATACTCTCTCTTGGTGCTCCCAACTCTTTTCTCAGAAAATTGTAACGAATATTCCACGTATTGTCTATCCGCTGAACCAGAATTTGAGGGCTTAACTGCACAACTTTGCTTAGATCTGCTGCCTTGATTCCTATCTCCTCGAGAAGGTACTTGACTGTGGGTCTTAAAGAATTATCGATACTGTAAGAGAACAGGGATGGAGTGGCAGTAATTATTTGCCCTATTCTTGATTCTGGAATGCCCAAGCTACCCAAAAAGGCAACATGGGACTTCAGATTGTTTTCAATGGTGTACCCTAAAATTTGAGGCTGCCTCAAAATTATTTTTCTGATATCTCTATGTTTGACACCAACACTTAACAAATATCCCAATCTTTCCTCTGCTGAGTCAACATTTATCTGAAGGGATGGCATATGCCTTTCATACATTTGAATAAAGTGTGATTCCTTAAGACCAAAAGTGCTCAAATAATCAAGAAGCGGAAACCATCTTTCATCTAAGTCTAGTTCTTCTGACAAATGAGAGAATCTGTTCTTAGAAGAACTTTCTGCTTCCTGGTGCAATCAGATAAACAACAAACAATATGCAGTCATTACCACCCAAAGTTATACTTAACAGTTAGTGATGATTGTTACCTTTTCTCTGTTATCACCTAAAGAACCAGTGCTTGCTGATTGCCTGGAAGTGTTATACGAAATGCCACTCTCTCTCTTTTTAAGGATGTCTTTGCCATTATTTATACCCAACTTGTGTTGCCTTGTTTTGAGGTTTTGTCCAGAATTTGATGAGCTTGCACCCCCAACTCTCTTTAGATGCCTATGACTGCCTGCACAACGAGATTTACCTTAAGTCAATTATCCCTTCTGTAGAGTATCAAGCACAGGAAATCGGTAAATTTGCACCAGCACGGCAGAAATCATAACACAGAACGCCAAAAATGGTCACACAGTTCAGTCCAAATGGACCTAGTCTGTGGAGCTCAGTGGAACCAAATCATTGTCTCGCAATGATTTGCCCAAATCTAAGCACTAGAACCAAATCACTGTCTCGCAACCACAGCAGCTTCAAGTCCACGAGTATTCAGAATGATACAACACCATAACCCTCTCAAACCTCCCAAGAATATACAGCACTCATTCAGTCCAAACACTGGGGACTAAGCCTTTAAGTCTATCAGGTAGACGGTAGACCAATGAACATAGGCCAGAAACCTCCATGAAACTAGAGATCAACAGTAACTTCATAGGCTATTGAAAAACCTATTGGAGAGAGAATATCGTAGAGAGAGGGGACGAATAGCCAGTGAAAATGAGTGAGACTGTTTCAACTGCCACCCAAACCCAGTTAAGAGTGGATTCCGCATGTACAATTGGAAGTGTGGACTTTGAACCACGAACTTCACATCATTCAGATAACTCTACTTCAAAATCTACGATAACACCCAAAGAATTACAAATACCTTGTTTCATCTTGGTTGAATTCTGCATCTTTAACCGTTGTCTATCAGCTTCAGAAATTTTGATGTCTGCAAACTCATCCTGTATCCCAGATCAAAAAAATGTCCATCAGATCGTGACAAATAAATAAACTATATCAAGTTGAAATGTTGAATACAATGTGAATTTTATTATCATTGCATCAGTGACTGACTGACAGGTAATTACTGCAGATGTCCATTGACAAAATTACCATGGCACCAGTAATTCGGAGGCAAACTGATAAGAGTTCTCTTTTCTCTCAAAATTTACAAGAGGCTTTAACAAAAACATTTATGAAATTGTATCCCAGAAACCAAAATAGTAAAATTAATTTCACTCCCCTGCACTTCAAGCCAAAGTTAAACCAATAATCACTTACACTTAAAACGAGATTCCACAGTGCTCCTATTGTGCAAGTAAGTCCATCTTTGAAACCACATTTACATAATTTACATTGACAGACAGCATAACGTTGATTCTCCTCCTCATTTTCTTCAACTTGTGATTAGGTGAGTGAACAATTAAATTCTGAATGATTTCGTCAGATTATCAATTAAAGATTTCATTTCTAGACTTGCAACTTTGCATCTGTTTATTTTTCGTTTTAAAATAATCCAACATCTTAGCCGAAAAGGCTTATTCTCCATACTGAATCACAAATACAATATCTAGCCGGAAACCCATTTTATTCCTTTCTTCTGGGCCAAAAGTAGCATAAATATCATTAGAAATCAATTATAAATCGAATTTGAAAAGAAAATAAAGAAAGAAACTCACATCAGAAATCCAATCGTCATCCACGTCACCACCACTGTCTTCGTCGTCGACATCTTTTTCACTGTCGTAAGGCGAGACTGGCTGTCCATACCTGGATTTGCGATTGCGCTTCAGAATGTTGGGGTTGGAATGCGACGACACAACCCGAATATTCCTACAATATACTCTATTAATTCTTCCTTTAGCCTTTAAATTGAACTGTGAATCCACACAGAAATTTTGCAGTGAGGTGAAGAAATTGAGTGGAAAGTAAGAGTTTGAGCGATTAAATGTGAGAATAAAGAGCGATAAAACTGCCATTTCTATGTTTGGATTTAAAGGGGATGAATCAGTGAGACACAGAAGAATATACTCTAAAACCCTAACAATTATCTTGAATTCATCTTGAATTTCCATCTTATCTTCTTGTTCCGATGTGTGGGGTTCTGTTCTCTCGTTGAGTCAGTGTCGGGACGTCATTTTTGGCGCCACGGACACGGTCCTTTCTTATCAAGACCATGTTTGACTGTTAATTTTACTTAAAAAGAAAAAAATTGATTTTAAAAATACTATTTTTAAATTGATTGTCTTTTTTCTCAACTTGGACTCTTTACTCTGTATGATGAGAATCATAAGCCCACCTAATGGATAATAAAGTTCCAAACGAAAAGAAAAAGAAAAAGAAAAAAGACTAGCGCTAATTGTAAATTCTCGGGGCATTGGAACAAAGGATTATTTTGTATCTACATTAAGGTATTGACGAAAATTTTCAAATTTTATAAGATAGAATATGATACGATGAGATAGGAAAGGTCAAATAACTCAAATGTAGATGGAAATTTCTCTTAACAGTTAAAACGATTTATTACTTACAAATGTCAGTTTCCTTTTAAGAGTACACAAATAGGAAAGGTCAAATGACTCAAAACCCTTTTTTACACCCCTTCCGACAAGTTTCATTAGGTTAATATCTCATCTTCGACTAGTATTTTTTACAACAGAAATCAAAGCACAACTCCATTATACGGTCTGTGTTAAAGTTCTACCATCGAAACACATATACAACTCAGATTTCAAAGTGGTATCTCTCATTTCATTTTCATGCTACAAACAATGACTAGAAGGGACTTTTTTTTTTTTGGTGAATTTATTTGTATTTTTCAAAAAATTGTGCATCTTCCTTTGCAATTTTTCCTTTTTTTTTTGGTTGTTCTACTATTTTTTACAATTTTTATTTATTAAACCCATCATTTTAATTGAATGATTAGGATGAATTATGTTAAAAAAGGTATAGAATAAATTTCTTTTGTTATATATCACAAAGGTTGAGGACAAAAATTTTCATTTTTCTTAACGTTATAGTCCCCCAACTTAATTTTTATCGCGTTTAACCCAAAAAAGTAGATTCCATTTAGTGCTCGTCTAGCCCCATTATTTCACATTATAATGAGATAAATAATATTTTTTTGGAGAACGTGTAGTTAAAAAAGTATGAAAATTTTTGAATTTACGTATAATATTATTTTATTGAAAAATGTATAGTTGATAAGAGGAGAGAAAAAAATAAATTATAATTAAATGGAGAATAATGGGCTTAAAATATCATAGAAAGAAAATTACTTACAAAATTAATTAATTTCCAAAGAATCATCTCTTTTAAATTTTACTAAACAAGGGGAGAGTGAATCCTCACTCCTTCTCCCTCAAGCAAGCAATAAGAACTTACCCACAGCTGACAGCAGGGGCGGAGCTAGACCTCAA
>CAIGRS010280875.1:0-18200 GCA_903798395.1 Fraxinus floribunda
AAGAGGCCACTGCCTCTTTTAATATAGTTAGAGATATGGATTATAGATAGATATAGATGATAGATAAAAGAGTGTTTTGGGGCATTCAATGTCTAGAAAAGAGAAGTGTGTATATTTATTTCCTTTTACTTTAAAATATGACTATTTAGCTATGTTTGACAATCATTATTTTAAAACTCAATTTTCTCAAAACAAAGACCATCAAACATGAGCTTAATCGTGTATATAAAATGGAAAAATTTCATATTCAAGAGATTATGTATCACTTATTTCAAAAATAAGAAACAAGGTTTAAAATTTCAAAAATAAGATATTAATTAAATTTTATTTAATGAAATAACTAATTTAAATATATTTTATAAATAAAATATATTAAGTTCATAATTCAATACAATTTGGTTGCAGAAATCGAGTTAATTGATCACAGATTATTTTTCAGTCACAAATAAAAAAATTTATAAGTTACAAATTATTTCATGATCACAAATAAAAAAATTTATAAGTCATAATTTGTTCGTCGGTCACAAATCAAAAACTTTATAGGTCACAATTTATTTGTCGGTCACAAATCACAAATTTTATAAATCATAACTCATTACATTGTCACAAATTATCCAATTATTGGTCGCAAATTAACAAATTTTTAGATCATACATTATTTATTGATCCTAATTTATTTATTTTATTGGTCACATATTGCTTTTTGGTCACATATTAACTAATTTAAATTCGGTTGCATGGTTATATGTTGCATTTCAATGTATTTGATATGTGCATTGACATGAATTGGAGTGATCATATTACTTTTTGTAATTGTTTGCATGCATAGTGGGTTTGGGATGCATTAGCAATATGTTGTATATCTTTTGGTGAGGTGAAATATAGATGCATAGGGGTACATTGGTGGCTTGTACAGGGGATGTGGAGTGTGGCATTTGGATCACGAGTGTGAGGGTGATCAAATGTTGGAATCCTTTATCTGAGAAGAGACCCTAATCAGGTGAAGTGTCGAGAGACACTTCTATCACTTCTGTTAGGTGGAAACCCATTATCCACTTAGGTTTAGAGAAGTGATGTGGTGATAGAGGATTATTTCAAGAACTTAGGATCTATTGTGGTTTACTAGTTTGACATGTGTTGAGTGATTAGTCTAGTGAGTAGGTGGGCTATGATGTGAGATATGTATTCTCGAGGTGTAAGCAACACATAGTGGGATATCATAAGTGTGATGAGATCTTCTATGTGGGGTCATTTATGCATTTGTTGCGCATGTATTGGCCTATTGATTAACTTGGTGTTAATACGTTATTCTGTGTGAACATGTTTGAAAAGATATATGTGTTATCCTATATGATATCTCCTTCGCATGTTTGTTTGCTCTTGATTGATTGATGTGATTATTTGCTTCTACTTGGGTGTTCTTGATCTTAGCCCTGGTAAGTACATAGAGCAGGTATGATATGTGTTTCGGGTCCGAAACACGAGGTAAGGTCTGTGATACCAATGTTATTGGTTACTTTGATTATGCAAGTAAAAATTTTGTGTTTTGTTTGCTTGCAAATTGATTGTGTATCAAGGTGGAGATTTGTTGGGTTTTGATACCTAATAAATTTCAGGCGACGATGTTAAATCGATTTTTTGGAATTATACTTCATAGGCCTCGATCAATGAGTGAAGTGCAATATCGATACCACAATTAAACAAACCAATCCTACAACATATTTGTGTCATTAGAAGTAACCTAATTTAATTAGTGTTATTCATGGCTCGACACATTACTTTGGACGACTTTTTGGTTGACAACCCATTTATACTACCTATTGGGCCTTAAATCTGATCAGCCACAAAATCTAAGAGGAAAGGAGAAGAAGACGACACAAAGCCAAGGAAGAAAGCACAAAGTCAAATAACACTCATTTCTCTCAATCTACACGGCTGCCCACAACATTCACACCACTCATCAACAGTAATGGGGCTGCTAATATAAAGGGTAAGTTAGGTATGAGCTTTAGTTTAGAGAAGTAATGCCCAAATAGATTGTATGATTGGTTTGTTTGATTGTGGTGTCGATATTTCACTTCACTCATCGGTAGAGGCTTATGAAGTATAATTCCAAAAAAAATCGATTTAACATCATCGTCCGACATTTATTAGGTATCAAAACCCAACAATGGTGATGCAGAAATTTTTTATCTAACATCAACTAAAAACTTTGTTTTAGAAAAAGTAAAATATATCTTAACTAAAACTTATTTCGCTATACATACATTATTAAAAATTCATGTAACAGTAATTGACAATTAAAAACTAGTAACATTATAAAATTTACATAAATTTAACTATATATATTAACAATTACACATTGGTTGCAGCTAGCTGCCTTGCCAACTTTTGAAAGGATGGTTCTATTTGAATACCTCATAACTTATAGAGAGTTTTAAAATTTTAAATTAGATACCACATGACTTTGAGACTTTAAAAGTCAATGGAAATTCTAATTAAATACACCTAAACTTTTAGGGAGTTTTAAATACATCTAAATTTTTTAAATCCTCAAAAAAATTTTAAAAATCCCAAATGAATACACCCCCTTTAATTTTGACATTGTTCTTTGAGGATGCCTCTGGTTCTTTGGCTGGCTTAGACATGATAAATGTAATTCCTAAATACCATTTGAACGTCGGAAAGGATAACTTGCTCGGATCAATTTGAATTTCAAACTGAATTTGGTTGGGGTATACACCAAATTGAGTTTGAGCCCCTCGTTTTCCCGAAGAACCGACCCGGTCTGGTCCTGAGTTTTCCATGCAAAATATACTTGTCTTGTCTGGGGCTGATTATTAATTCATTTATACTGCTAGGTTCATACTTTGGCAGTTTTCGTTTAGTTCTGCACCAAATTATTCATTGGCCGTTTGTGGGTAAATGAAAAATGGTTCTACAAGAAAAACAAATTGCATTTTCACAACTTACATAATTAATAATTAAAAACAAATTACATAATTAAAATATTAGAAAAATAATATGGTAGAATCAACAAAATATCCCAAAATCAATATTTCCATACATGCATTATAAAAAAGATGAATCATGAATTTCCATACACAACTTGCCGAAATACATTGTGCAACTATCCATAGTATTCATCATAGTTTCAAGATCAATGCACACACTCGATCATTATATGTTCATGTTTAACACGCAAAACTCCTTCACATTTTCTAGTAAGTACTCGAAAATGCTCATTTTTTCTTGACAAGTGTTAACGGTCCTATCGGTTTTTTCCGGGACCCTAAAGGAGGGTCTTGTTTTACCTTGATCAAACTGCTCATAACGTCAACACAATGTCTCACAACTTTCTTGAATTTCACTCCTTTTTCGCTTCGAATAATGACCAGATCTTGTTGCTTCTCTTCTTCCTTGAACTCCAAGTGCTGAGCAAGTGGACAGCTGCTTTCAATCAGCTCCTTCAACTTCAAGCTTTTCTGCTGATGACGATCATCATTCTTATCTCCTCCTCCATACACCTTTTCTTCATCCCCTAAACATTTATTTTCTTCAAAACACGTACTTCCAAATGGCTCTATTTTGAGATTGTTAGGCCTTCTAGTTCTTCTTGACATAGTTATATTATAGTGTGGTGTACCTGGATTATGCTTGGTTTCATCTGCCATTTTTGTGATTGTGTGTGAATGACCAAAGGAGAGAAATAGATCAACAGAAGATCAGCAAAATGTGGTTGAATTTTGGGTTATTAAACTTTGGTTAATGGTCAATTTTGAGGGTGTAAAGTGGTAAAATGTCAATTTTCTTGGTTGGTATACTCCAATTTCTTGAAAAATAACTGATAGGCTAACACATTCAAGTAAGATGTGAAGGGTTTTAGAATTGATGGATTAGTGATTTAGTGCTTGATTTTTGCTACATGCCACATACTTTGACTAGTACGACACTGCATTTCATCAGCCTTTGAACACAACAGACGGATATTTCATATTAATTTTTTCATATCGGGATAAAAGATTGATAGAGAATTGTTGTTTGGGTCTTACTTTGAGATCCTAGAGCGTTGAATTTATAGAATTAGTGGCGATCCTTGATAGGGTACTTGTAACAGTGTTTCGTGATAAGATAACATTTGAAATGATTTGTTGTTATCTACATCTTTTTAAAACAAATTAAAACAAAGTAAGTGATTTACCACTTGATCTCCCTATCTGAATTTAGTTTGAGATTTGACACGTGGAGCCCAAAAAACCTAATTTGTTGGTGTTGGGCCTTTTGGTAATGGGCCTAATGAGAACCTAGCATATCTTGACTAGGCGGTTCCAATCCACTTGATCCATTTAGATTTAGTTGAAGTTAAATTACATGAAGGAGCCAATGAGCAATAATAGCTTTTAAGTATATGTTTTTATTTTGTCAGAAATAACGTTAATCATGTGGTGGTGTATATTTGATTTTTAATATTTGAAACTCATTTTATAAAAAAAATGGATTTTTACCCTTTTTTAATGTTATTTTAAGAGAGAGATTTATTTTTCCTTCTCCACCGTCATTGTGAGAGGTCACAGTTACTGTATTTTTTCTATATTAGTATAAAAAATCTTGAATTATGACCTGAATCATGATAAGTTTCTCAAACTTTGATATTTGTAAAAATGTAATCTTAAAGGATAGTAATTATGATTTTTTCTTCCAAATTATTATCAACAACTTATATTTCTTCTAGATTCATAGGTTTTTTCCCCAATGAATTGGAATGTTTCATTTATTCGATCTTCCTAGTAGGTTTTGATTTGACGAAAAAAGAAAAAGAAAAAGAAAAAATGTTGGATATGATTATATTCATGTGAAAAAGTTATATAAGATCATTTTCAAGTAAAAATTGCATTCAAGTGAAAAAGTGATATAAGATCAATTTCGAGTAAAAATTGTCATTATTTATTGAGGGGAACAATACATATCTAAGATGTTTGAAAGATAAAATTTGAAAATTAAAAAAATTATTTTAGAGTTAAAAAATTATTTCATAATTAAATTTTATTAATTAAATAGATAATTAAATATATTAATGTTACAAAATTATGCAATTTATTGTCACAGTTACGTACAAATCACAATCACAGAACGTCACAATCACAAATCATAAATTTTATAGGTCACAATTTATTTATCATCATAAATTATCAAATTAATTGATTGTGCATTATTTCTCGATCATAAATCATAAATTTTATAGGTCACAATTTATTTCTCAGTTACAATTGTCAAACTAATATGTCACGCATTATTCTCGATCATAAATCACAAATTTTATAGGTCACAACTTATTTCAGTCACAAATTATCAATTTAATTGGTCATAACTTAACTAATTATGAGCACAATTACAAAATTTAGTCACAATCTTATATTATTTTAGGTCACATGCAAATTATATATTTTATCAATCATTTATTATTTATTAATCACAAATTAACCATTTTATTCGTCACAATCACCAGAATAATTGATCATATACATACACTCTTCATCTCACCCCAACCCCACTTCACCATCGATACCAACCCAATGCCTTGCCACTTCACCAGTGCCATAGTCTTCGCTACACCACCATCACCATCAACGTTAGCACCACCACCACCACCATCATCGTCAGCACCCCTACGCCACCACCACCATTTAGGAACTACCAACAACCAATAAAAATCATCCCAAAACTCCAATTAAGCAAATCGAATCAGACTGAAAGAAGGAAAAAACCACCACCACTGCTAGCACTAACACTACATGCACAATCATCACCATTTGCAAACCACCAACAAAACCACCCAAGACTCTTGCTAATCAGATTAGGGAAGAAAGAAATCATCCCAAAACTCCAAAAACCATCCACAAAACCTCAAAACCATTGTCCCTGTGGAGCTATGATTCAAGTCACCGTGCGAGGTGTGTCGCTGTTCTTCGCGCAATGGTCTACGGTGGTTGGTGGGGTGAGTTATTAGTAATATATTTATTTAATACATATTAAAAGGGTGTTTGACACCCATTTTTTGGAAAATTGAATTTTTTGAATGGTGATTGATGGGAGAATATGTGGTGGAAAAATTATGAAAAGTTTTAGATTTGTATGTAATATTATTTTATTAGGAGAATGTGTGGTTGAAATGAAGAAAGAAAAAAAAAATGAGAATGGGATGAAAATGTGTGTCAAACAAGGGCTAAGCCTATGTTTGAGCCTTATTTTTCTAAAAAAATCATTTTTTCAAAACTATTTTCAACCTCACATTCTTAATAAAATAAGGATACTATTATTTCCATTCACACTTTTTATATATACATCCACTTTTAAAAATAAAATTTTATTATATTTTAAATCCTATGTAAATGTACTTAAATGGACATAAATAAAAATAAATAACTCTGAATTCATCCACTAATTTTTATTTTCATTATCCTACATCTTTTTACATTTTTTTAGAATTTGCGTTAAACTAGAATCCTAATAGACTAGAGAAAAGTTAATATGTTTGAAGCATTCCAAAACTCGGAATTTCAATAGAAAAAGAATTTAATAAACAATAGAAGAGACGATGTTAGAGCAAATATATACAGATATATCAATATATGAAGAGGAATTTTAAAAAGTAAGCATTACTTTTTTATCGTGTTTTGTCTTTTGATTTTCTTTTTCTAACAAATTAAAACATTTATGGGTTTTAATGACGTTCACTACAAGAAATTTATGTTTTCCCATGGAAATGTTCTTATTTGTGGGAAAAAAATTTGCAAACGAAAAAATTTTGTAGACATATTTCTGAGACAAAGATCGAAGGGATAGGTAAAAGACGACATATTTTTGAAATTTGTTGGCTAAAATTTTTACTTACAAACCCTTTGAAGACGAATACAATTCATCGAGTAAGTTTTCACCCGACATAATCATAAAGTTAATTTTGCACACGAAACAATTTCGCTTTTCCCTACAAATAATTTTTTGTATGGAAAGCATATTTGTGACAACATGGTACAAATTATTTTGTGGGCTAAACCATGTATTTCTTTACAAGTATTTTTTTCACGAGGAAAACATATTTGTAGGCTATTAATTGTTTTGACAATGAAAGAATTCATAGGAAGAAATGAAATTATTTTCATATATTATATTTGTGATTTATATTGTTGTAATTTTTTAAACCTTATTCAAAATAATATAAAGATGCAAAAAGATAATAAATTAATTAAGACATCTAGTGTCAATCAATGTAACATTGAATCCAAAATATTTCACCAAAATACAAATAAAAACCATTCATTCTGAGTATGATTGATTCTAAGCTTAAAAAGAATATAACAAACATGATCTGCATCTATTACTTGCAGAAAACAAGCCATTGGTTGACTCCTACAAGACTTGCATAGAGAGCCTTTTGAACATCTCGTCTGGTCAAGTAATTTACAATTTCATCCTTCACACATACATCTATATTCTCTATGTCTTGCCGCAGCTCGAAAGGAAACAAGTCATTGAGTTAAAACCAAAGAAAATAACGAATTAAATGAATAGTATTGTAGTTAAATGAAAGGACTATACCTTAGGACTAAAATTTTTAGATTTTGAGAGAACGGACAATATATAGACATTGAGAGTAACATTGTATTTGTCAACAAATTTACTGGTTGTAACAAAGTTCATTACTCTGGAACATAACGGTAATATAACACCTCTATAGTATTCGCTAACGTCATGAATAATTGCAAGCAGACGTGAATAATTTGTATGTTGTATTTGATATCAATCTATGAGACCAGAAATACTCAACTTTTGAATTAAAATCAAAATTCTAATATCGGATTGTCTAGCTGCATTCACAACACAATCTAAGAGTTTAAACTTCAGCAAAAGATATAGCAAACCAAATATATGAGAACCTTGGAAATATCTTCCAAGTACAATTGACTTGAGCATGTTTGGTTGTGCTTATAAGTAAGTCTATCTTGCTTTTTTCGCCAAACATGATTTGTTAAGTTACTTTTATGAAAAATCAAGAACACAAAGTACATAGCAATGAAAACTCCTAAATCTGTGTTGAAAATGATCTCAAACTAACTTTTCGTTTTCTTTTTAAAGTGACGAATTTGAATGCAAATAATTTTATTTTTTTTAAATATTAGGAAACCCACAGCAATTCCTTTCAAGTTGAAAAAATTCTCTTTCTTGCTAAATTGGAGCATAATCTCTGCTAGCTGAGGAATATAGTGGCCTAGTGATAAACAATATGCATCTTCAGGATTTATCTCTCCATAATTTCATTCAATAATAGAAATTGAAAATTTCAGACACCAAGAAACAAACCATCATAGCTTTCTCCAATGATATACAAGTTTCTATTCCTGTGTTGTGGGAATTTGAGGAACCATTTTTGCAAGAACACCAAGTTGTCCCTGGCTGTATTAAGAAATAAACACAGACAACTAAAGTCAGACTTTTGTCCCATGTCCAACAAGAAAACAAAAACAGTAAATAGAACTTGGCTCAAAAAGCAGAAGTTTCCAAGTTACTACTCCATTAAGAATTCTTTTCTTTTAAATATATGGTGAAACGGCCATTTAAAGAATTCAGAAAGAAGAAAGGTAGTGAATTTTTTTTCCCCTTCTGAAAATGGTTGCTTACCACGTCTTTCTAGAAAGGAAAAAAGATCAAAGAACTGAAAATTTCTTTATCAAGACTCAAGAGTGGAGAAACAATTTCGTCATTTACGCCTTCATAAGTGGAAGAATCAGCATAATAAGAGAATCCCACTCCAATTGGAGATTCCAAATACAGTATATTTGCTTCTACAAATCATTAATTTTGGTAACAGAATATTAAACACCTTTTCTAAGTGATCTTGAAAATATGAATATTCACAAAATAGACCAGCAAAGCACCTCTATTCCAGATATATTCATTCCTGATTAGCACATTCCCACTTGGCCTAAATGGCCCATTTTCAGAAAATGCTCCAACCCCTGATGGTGAAAAACAGGCCCTGCGATCAAGAACCATCAAAACATGAAAAAAAATACACCCAAGACAACAAGTTCTAAACAATGTGTAAGAATTTGACCTCCATTTAACCAGAGGACAAGAGGTTGAGAAGCTGGATCAACTTCAACTTCCACAAAATAGTAAAAGAGGTTCTCAGTTTCTTCTGATCAACAGTCAAATAACCAGCAAACTGCTGGAAACTCACTTTAGGCTGCCCAGGTAATTGAGTGACTTTTTCAGATGATGACAAAGTAAGGTAAGACTGGACTTTGGAGAAAAAGCACGCTTGTAGTAATAAAGCTAAAGCTATGGCCAATGCCATGGTTTTACATTGTAAAGATGCCACGACTTTGATTTTAGAATATGGATCACAGAAATATATAGAGCTGAGGCAACTAAAATGCTACTCAGTTGGGTAGCATTATAGAAAAGATGGAGCCCCCTTCTTTTATTGTCATTATTGTATTAACTTTTTCCGTTTTAGAGACTTTGGTGTGGTTTTGAAAGAGTGAAGTTGTTTATCCCGATTGACTTGGCCCTCTCTATGTGTCTATGTACTTCTGACAACTATAGCGAATTCAAATTTTGGGATATTTTTTCGAGCTTGAGCTCGGTAGATTGAACTGTACTCGACAGTAACCAAAGAACTCTGATTTTCTTGTAGTGGTTCTTGTGATATCGTGCTTGAATTTGGGAGCTTTGTGTTGGAGATGAGCTTCAATCACCAAAGAACCAGGCTCAGTCTCGTTGAATCGACAGCACAATCAACAACCAAATCACAAATCAACGCCATCAATACTGGTTGCTTTCGGCTTCCCTACAAAAGGTAAGGTGTGGACTGTATTAAAGCCACAAAGATCAGCCACATAGGTTAAAGAAAAGAGGAGAAACAAAGCACTGAACCGGGGAAGCACGAAGCCAAGAAAAAAAGGGACAGAGACACCGCTTTTTTCTTGAAAACACAAAGAGGCTAATAAACAAACCAATTTCACACACGGTTAGAACAATAGTAATGGGCAGCATATATAAGCCAAAGGTGTGGGCTTTATGTTAATAGGTAATAAGGCCCATTAGGTATATAAATGGGTTGTCAACCAAAAAGTCATCCAAGGTAATAAGCTAGGCCATAAGTAACACTAATTAAAAGCCCGTTTGGTACATATTAAAATCCAATTAAAATTGAAAATATAGCTGTTATTGGGTCCCACTTGTATAATAAAAGTCAACAATAATGACTAATTTTTCAATTTTAATCTCTACCAAACGGGCTCTAAATTAGGCTACTCTGACCCAAATAGGTTATGAGATTGGTTTAAACAATTGTGGTGTTGATATACAACTTTAGTCATTTGGTTGATGCCGACTGAATAAACAATAACTTACATCATCGTCCGGGATTTATTGAGTATCAAAAAACCCAACAAATCTTCACCTTGATACCCAATCAATCTACAAGTAACTAAAACATACAGTTTGTACATATATAATCAAAGTAACCAATAAAATTGGAATCGCAGACCTTAACTCGTGTTTCGGATCCGATATACATATCATATCTGCTACATGTACTCACCAGAGCTAAGATCAAGAACATTTAAGTAGAAGTAGATAATCACAGCAATCAATAAAGAACAAATAATATGCGATGGAGATATCATATAGGATAACACGAATCTTTTAAAAAAAGACACGTTCACACAGAACAATAGATTAAGACCAAGTCAATCAAACACACAGTCAACTCATATGCAACAAATGCATAAATGATCCCACGAAAAGATCCCACCACACTTATCATATCTCATCCGTGTTGCTCACACCCCCGAGAACACATATCTCACCTCATTGCCCACTACGCTCACTAGACTAACCACTTAACCCATGTCTAATTGGTAGATCTCTATAGATACTAAGTTCTCGGGATAATCCTCTATCACAACATCATTTTTCCCAACCTAAATGGATAATGGGTCTCCACCTAACGAAAGAAATAGAAGTGTCTCTCTCTCACACTCTACCTGAGGCTCATTTCTCAAATAAAGGATTCCAACATCTGATCACCTCTCCACTCTTGATCCAAATGTCACACCACACATCATCGGTAAAAGCCACCCCTAGGCATCTATACTCCATCTTACCAAAAGATATACAACACTCTGCTAATGCATCCGAACCCACTATACATGCAAACAATTACACCAAGTAATAAGATCACTCTAATTCATGCCAATGCACATATTAAACATATTGAAATGTAACATATAGTCATGTTACGAAATTGAGCAATCACACATATGCAGAAAGGATTACACAGCATGCACATGGAGCAACTAGATTTACTCTCAATAAACCTCACTAGAGTCATCACTCAACCTTATAATCGCATTCGCTTCGTCTCAAATCTTACCATTCTACTTATCTTTTTTCTTCTTGGGGACAGTCCCTAATAGAGTGTCAGTCTTACCAAAACTGTAACACCGTCTACCACTAGATTTGTTCCATCCCTTGCCCTTTTTCTTACCGCCCTCATCACTCGAGTCACTACTCGAATCACCATTGTCTTGAGCTCTACCTAGATTCATCTCCTTAAACTTTATTCTATTTCTCATCATATGCAACTCACCACTTCTCTTATTTTCTTTTTCAACTTTAATCTCTATCTCTTTACTCCTAAGGAAATCTATAACAATCTCGGGTGTTAAAATGTCTCTACTATACTTAATTGCATTCTTAACCTCTCTATATGAATCAGACATAGAATTCAGACACATTTTCATCACAATTAACGATATCTTAAACACGTTTGTTGAAAATATTCAAATGTCATCAAGATCCTTTGAAGGATCCATTTTAAAACTAAAAAACAACTTATTAGGAGTAGACTTAAGTAAATATAAGTCCTCCAACTTTTGTCAAATTTCTTTAGTAGAATTAAGTTTTCCAACTTTTCTCAAAATGATGTCAGATATGTGTAAAATAATTGAAGTGTAAGCAAGTTCACCATATTCTTCTTTTTGTGATTCTGTTAAATTTACAGAAAATTTGTCATTTATGGCCTTTGAAACTTTTTGTTGAACCAAAATTCCCTTCATCTTTTGTTGTCAAATTGAAAAGTCACATTTTTCATTGAAAATTTCAATTTCGAAATGTGAAAACATTTTGAAAAACAGAACAACAAAAAATGTACAAATATGTCACACAAAGTATTCCTAAGGCAACAATATGTGTGGTTCTAAATCTCAGGGTTTCGTGAGACTCAAGATCTCATATCAAGGAAATGTTCGAAAGGGTCAAGTCTAGGTGTTCTAATGGAATAGTCGATGCAACACGAAGGTATATGAACAAAAATTCAAATTCTCAAGCAAAACAATTATCAACTTGCAATTAAATCGAACACTTCAAATAGAGCAAATAGTTTCTAAATTTCTAGCACAAGCAATGGTTACCCTTTCACGGTAACCCCAATCCTAATGACACCCCACATGATGACGCACTAATGTTGAAATTTAAATGGGATTAGTCAATTTACCAGAACGGACCTATCTAAGTCCGTAAATTACAAGAAATATAATTTTAATATTTTAGGGTCACCACTATTCACCCTAAATCTGTAGCTACCAATAGAATGTAAAACTGAATCCCCAACGCACAAGGGCAAAATAGTCCAAATTCCACCGTATTACCTGTAACAAAAAGCACCACTTGTGCTTCGTCAAAATCCTCACGCGCGCCGACGATGACCATCAACTTCAAGCATCGGACCTCCAGCACCTCCGTCGCTACACGTCTTAATTTCGATCTCCGTTTCACCAATAGCCTATTGGATTGGACAGAAAACCCAGCTGTAGGTCCAGTTTTTCTTGAAAAATCTGGGCATATTTTTCAACAGTTTTCTTCACCGATTTTGGATCTGTTTTTATACAAAAATCACCACCAACGAATGCTTTGAAACCAAATGTTGGAGATGAATCTTCAATTACCAAAGAACCGAGCTCATTCTCGTTGAATCGACACCACAATCAATAACAAATCACAAACCAATGCCCCAATACTGGTTACTTTTGGGTTTCCCACAAAGGGCAAGGTGTGGATTATATTATAGCCTCAAAGATCAGCCACACAGGCTAAAGACAAGAGGAGAAACAAAACACCGAATCGGGAAAGCACGAAGCTAAGAAGAAAGGGACGGAGTCGCCGATTTTTTCTTAAAAACACATAGTGGCTAATAAACAAACCAATTTCACACACAGTTAGAACAACAGTAATGGATAGCATATATAAGCCAAATGTGTGGGCTTTAGGTTAATATGTAATAAGGCCCAATAGGTTATATATAAATGAGTTGTCAACCAAAAAGCCAACCAAGGTAATGGACCGGGCCATGAGTAGCACTAATTAAATTAGTGAACAATACATTTCTTAGGCATTTACTTTACACCATTTCAAAAATACAAAAACAAGTTTCAAATTTCCAAAATCAGGTTTTTTAAATTTTTTATTTATGAAATAATGAATTATTAAATCAATTTATTATTAAATATTTAATTCTAATATAGTATAAATACCCCACCCATCCACCACCCCTACCGCTTCGGGGACTATTTTGGCTACCGTTTCATTTACAACTCTTCTTCGACGACTGTTCTGACGATCGCTCCGATTCCAATGACTATTCCGATAACCGTTCCGCCACCACTTTATTCCGGCGACTGTTCCGATTCTGGCAAGTGTTACAACTCCAGGGAATATATTAAGATCACAGATCTATGCAATTTGGTAACAATTTACAGATTTGTAGGTTACAATTCAAAATATTATAGGTCACAATTTGTTCATCGGTCACAAATCACAAAATTTATAAGTCATACTACTTAAAACATCACATTAATTGAACATAGATTATATTTAGGTAACAATTTTTCAAATTATTGGTCACAATTTAAATATTTTTAGGTCACACAGCATGTATTGGTCACTGTTTATCTAATTCATTGATCACATATTATTTATTGGTCACACACAACCAAATTATTGGTCACAATCAACCAAATCATTTGTCAACACCACTTTGCCACTGCCTCCACTAGCGGCACCACCACCATCGCAACGCAATACCAACATCAACATCTTAAAACTAACACCACACCCTCCCAACACTACTATCACCACCCCCAAACCACCATCGCCACACGCACCACCAACACGTACGCACAGCATATCCACCGCCGCCAACACAGACGCACAGCGCATCCCGACCCCACCGCCTCTCCACCACCATCGCACACAGCGCAACCACCCTTGTTGCACGCATGTACGCACACCATTGTACCACCATGGCATACATAATAATCGTAAAACCACCAAAATTCTACTGCACCTCCACCTTAACAGTAATCATTCAAATCGCAGCCTCCGTACAGAAATAACCACCGCCTCCGCCGCACGACACCCAATCGTACTATCACCACCGTCTTTAGCGTCCACACCTAATCGATGGACTGCAACAACAGTGGCTTCCAGACATACCCGTTATGTATGCAACCGCACCTGACACCTCCACCAAAAACAGATCTGTACCTCCACCACCGCCCCATCCACACCCATGCAGCACACCCGACCATTGTAACTGGCGCACGCACACACACCCAACCATCGCAACACCATAACCACCGTTCTACTCGCAAAATAATAAAAAAACCAACAGAGATGCTACTGCGAATGGTAACATCGACAAAATTCACAGCAACGTCAGCTGGTGAGAAGTCCAGACATAAAAGAGACAAGAGGGAGAGTGAAGACGAGGGAAGAAGAGAAGACGTCATTGTAGCGGCGGAGTTGAGAGATGGAAGAAGAGATGAGAGTGGAGAGGGGATGGGTTCAAATTATTTTAGGGTTGGTTAGGTTAGATAGGATATGTGGTGTATATAAATTAATTTATATTGTATATAGATATAAAAATAAAAATAAAAATAAAAAATATTTTTAAATTATTAATTAAAATCTAATTTTTGCAATATGAAATTTGATTCAGGGTTTATAAAAATGGTATTCTAAATCCAAATTTAAAGAGACGAGAGGTGAGAGTGGAGTGGAGTGGAGATTGGTTCAAATGATTCTAGGGTTTGGGATCAAATGATTTTATTCTATATAGAAATAAAAATAAAAATAAAAAAATGTTTTTAATTTAATAATTAAAACCTGATTTATGCAATAAGAAACTTGATTCAGGATTTACGAAATTGGTAATCTAATTCCAGGTCTAGGTGTGATTTCCTCATTAAATTAGGCTACTTTAAATGGTCCAAATAGGTTATGGATTGGTTTAAATAATTGTGGTGTTGATAGATAACTTCAATCATTCGGTTGATGTAGACTGAATAAACAATAAATTACATCATTGCTCGAGATTTATTGGGTATCACAAAACCCAGCACTTTGATTTTCTTCTCTTGGTTTTATGGTTATCTTCTTGAAATGATTGTATGAGTTTCTTTATTGACATTCATTTTGTCTTTTTTTTTTTTGTCTTATTTTGTTCATTAACGTGAGTTTGATTTCTTTTCTTGTTTTTACGGTTTCTGATTTCATTTGCAATGGAAGCCTGTAGAGTGCCAATACATGGTAAGAATTACTCTTTTGTACTCGTTGATGTTGATATTTTTGTTTATTATCTATTGTTGTTTGCTTCATGGAGTAGATAGTAGTTGCAAATTAGACTTTCAATTTGGCACGATAAATGTGTTAAACTGTTGCAAAATGATTTTGATTTGGCATACTCAATGTGTTGGAAAATGATACTGAATGAAAAAGTTACACAAACATCTGTTATCAATTTTATCAGTTTCATCCGTTCCAAAAACTTCAGTTTCAGAATTTTATCTTCAATGTTGTAACTCTTTTATTCAATTGTATTAATGAACAGGCTCATCCTCTATAGGTATGAATAGAAGATATCTCTCGGTTAGAAAAACACAAGTGAAATACAAGATTATTCCTTCTAGCAACAAACTTCTTCTTTCCAGTTTTTAGAGTTCTTTCCTTTTCTGATTTCTTTGAGAGATAGAGTATATCATAGCTAGTTCGTAGGCAGTTAACGTAATGCAGCGCGAACCGACAACCGATTGTCTCTTGGGAATCGAACACCGATCAAAATATCTTGCACTCCGGTGAGGGACGAATTCGATTTAAGGAAACTGTGAATACACATGCCTTCGGTTTGATTTGATTCTCTAATATTTACTAACAAGTTTAAATCAAACTGGTTTTGGTGAATCAAATTTTGTTCATCAGTTTATGTTAATTTTCCCAGTTCGTATTTAATTTTTTTTCTCAATTTTGTTCACCATTTACATAAAGTTGCATTAAGGTAGATTTTCGAGTCATTAAAAATTGAAAAAAAAAATTACAGAAAGTTTGGTCTCTACATGATTTCAAGTTGGTGGTGGTTTTACATGGTTTAATAGATGGTTTTGCATGGTTTTGTCAACTTGCTTGGTTTTAAAATCATTTGGTAATGGTTATTTAACTATTTTATATTTATTAGTCATGATTGTCTCATTATTTGCAATGATTGCTTACTTTTTTTTAATAATTAATTCCAATTATTAGTTAATGATTTCTAATTCATTTTAAATGATTTTTAAGTTGTTAATTATTTGACAAAATAATCTGCTCTTTAATTCTACAGTTTTTTTTTTCGAATAGATAACTTACATCTTGAATTTATAATTATTCTAAATTTTTTGTTGCTTGTTCTAAGGTTCAATGACGTCACATGGAAATGACGATGTGAACAACAATACTGTTGGTACCAGTGTACCAAATCCCACGATGATCGTTGTCAACCCTTTGGAGACCTTGACTGAATTTTTTTTTTCGAATAGATAACTTACATCTTGAATTTATAATTATTCTAAATTTTTTGTTGCTTGTTCTAAGGTTCAATAACGTCACATGGAAATGACGATGTGAACAACGGAAGCAACACCGTTGGTGTCGGTGTACCAAATCCTGTAATGACTGCTGTTAACCCTATGGAGACCACGACCGGCATTCCACCCATTGACTGGATAATTGGAGGCGGGATTCCTCATGTTGGAGTAAACCCAACTTTGTCGAAGGTTGCGGCCTCGGCAATCCAGTTTGGCACAATACCTTTGCCAGTGCCTAGGGTTGCGGCATCGGCACCTTTTCCATCGTTTCCAGCTCCATTTCTGGTAAATCATGCAATTTGATCGGATAGGTTTGCTGGTACTGATTTTAAGACATGGCAGAACAATATGGTTTTCTATCTCACTACAGTGGGTCTTGCACGTTTCCTTACTGAGGATGCCCCTATCATAGCTAAAAACGACATTGATGTGCATAGGCGTGCATTTTGGGATGCTTGGAAAAGTGCTGATTTTTTGTGCCGCAACTATGTCCTGGATAGCCTACAGAATTCTGTATATCATATGTATATAGTAAAGAAATCTGCTTCCTTAGAAAAGAAATACAAGACCGAGGATGCTGGGTCTAAGAAATTCTTTGCCAGTCGGTGCATGGACTTCGAAATGGTTGATTCACGTTCAGTGGTGAGCCAAGTGCAAGAGTATCAAGTGATTTAGCAAGAAATGCATNTGTATATAGTAAAGAAATCTGCTTCCTTAGAAAAGAAATACAAGACCGAGGATGCTGGGTCTAAGAAATTCCTGGCCAGTCGACGTATGGACTTCGAAATGGTTGATTTACGTTCAGTGGTGGCTACTGCTATTTACAAGCTACCTCCTCAGTGGAAGGCTTTCAAAAGCTATTTACAGCATAAGAGGAAAGTGATATCTTCCGAGGATTTAATTATCAAGCTGCGCATTAAGGAGGATAACAAACGGGCTGAACGTAAGTAAGAGAATTCTTACTCTGAGAAGGCTAATATATTGGAACATGATCAAAGTTCTAGTACTAAGAAAGGTCAATCCTTTAAAGCTAAGTAGGGTAACGAAAATCGAAAAGATAAAAAGCAGGCTATGAAATGGTCACAGTTGAAGCCTGCAGATGGGGTAGAAAAGAAACCTAAGTTCCATTACAATGAAAAGTGCTTCAATTGCGACAAAGTTGGGCATCGATCAGCAGAATACCATTAACCTTGGAGGGATAACAAGCAGCATCCTCAGGCCAATATGGTTGGAAAT
>CAIGRS010280925.1:0-15528 GCA_903798395.1 Fraxinus floribunda
ACTCAATGGTAGAATAAATTATCACTTTAATGGACAAATTTCATAAAAAACGAAGTCAAATGGACACCAAACTTTCAACATTTTTCATGAAAAATTATACCAATCAAACACAATTAATTATAATTCCCAGTAAAATATTTTCTAGGAAAATCAATTTCCAGTAAAATATTTTCTTTCTACCAAATTTTCACCCTTGCAATCAAACGGACCCTTAGAGAATTGTCATCATCACTCGTTTATGAAAGTTCTCCAAGTCAGATGATAAAGAAAAAAAAAATGCTCAAACTATAATAACTTATTGAAAATAATATAAATTAAATTTCTTCTATTTAATCAGATTTTGTGATAAAAAGAAGTGCAATTACACCTACACAAAGTTTTAAAATGCCTAATTCAAAAATCATATTTAAAGATTTTTTGTTCAAAAATCATATGATAATTCATCTTTTAATATTAATAATAATATTATAAAATTAAATTAATTAACGTACTTCATCCACTCCACCTCACTTCCAAATCCTAAATTTCTCTCTATTCTCTCCTCTGTAGCAACTATCAGAAACCACAGTTGGATATCACCAGCAATGCTATTCATCCCCACTGCAGCTTCATCCCCAATCTATGTGGCGTTAGATTGGGGATGCAACCCCATTGGGGTTGCATAGCATTATTCTATCACCGCAATGGAGAAAGAAAACTTTAAACAACAGTGTAAACCACGCGTAATGGAGTGAATGTCATCTCCATTATGCGTGGCTCTGATTTTCGAGCTACCAGATCGGGTATCCTTTCTTCCATTTTTCTCTGCACTTGGCCGGCTAAGCAGATTGGGGTCAAAAAAGGGATGGTGGTGATTGTTGTGGTGAACATGATACTTGCGATCTGGTGTCAAAGTGTTTGGTGCGATTTGGCAACGATGATGGTGCCGAAGTATGGTATGGTGTGGTGGTGGTGGTTTTACGGTTGTTGTAGTGTGTGGTTGTTTTGTAGTAGCTGTGGTGGTGGTTTTGCGTTGTTGTGATCATGTTTTGCACTATCTGGTTGTGGTCGTTACGTTGGAGATAGTCGTGACGATGATGGTGATGGCTATGGTGCGGTGATCATGGGTTGGAATAGGATGGAAGGGGAGGTGTTTGTGTAACCAATAAATAATATGTGACCTAAAAAATATGAGTATAACTTACAATTTATTAAGTTGTGATCGAATAATTACTTGTGACTAACTAATTCGATAATTGGTGACCGTTAAATAAGTTGACTTATAAAATTTGCAATTTTGCAACCAATGAATAAATTATGATCTATAAAAAAAAATTATTTGTGACCGAAAAATAATTTGACCTATAAATTTTTTTAAACGTGACCAAAAAATATTGTGACAAATTAATTCGATAATTTGTGAACGAATTGTATGGAATTGTGACCTTAATATTTAATAAATAAAATATATTTTTAATTAATTATTTTATAAATAAAATATTATTAATATCTAATTTTTGATGTTTTAAACCTTGTTTCTTAGAGCCCATTTGGTAGAGATTAAAATCGAATTAAAATTAAAAACTTGGCCATTATTTTTTACTTTTATTAGACGAATGAGACCCAATAACTGTCATATTTTCAATTTTAATCGGCTTTTTAGCCCTCCCAAACAGGATCTTAGTTTCGAAATCATACTTAATCTTAAACATGAAATTTTCCCTAAAAAGAATGGTAGTTTTATACCCTCGTTCCAGGCAGTTTTTCACTGTCCAAATCAAAACATCGATCCAAGGCATGCATTCTATGAAACTAAATAGAAAATGCAGTTTTCCTGTTTACGCATGACTCTCTCTCGCCAACACAAACCAGAAACGCATGCAAAAACAAGTCAAAACTCATTGAAAAACAATACAAAATGAATCTGCATAGAAGAGATTTTTTGCAGTTTCCATGAAAAATGAAGGTGGTTGCAGAGATAATTACAGGAAAACTGTTCTACACACATGTAGAAGACAATTCCACAGTAGCAGATCTGAAGAGAGAAATAGGAATTCAAGAAAACCTACCCACTGATCGACTCATTCTGATGCTCGACGATAATCCCAGACGTCTGATGGACAAAAATGACGTCTCTCTCACGATGTATGGAGTTCAAGATGGATCCCATATCTATATTTTCTTTGATACTCTTGATGATGATTCCAGTAACATTTTCTCAAATCAAGATCCTGTCTTGAATCCAGGTTCATCTCCAGAAGAGAAAAAAATGAATGAATGAAAACCAAAATGGGTTATAGAGGAATTCATCAATTATATATGAGGTATAAACAATGGTTAGTCTTCAGATATACAAATGTAGCAGCATATGAAAATGACTGGAATATACAATAAACAATAGGTTAGATTTTCTTTTCTACTCTCATAATGTACTATCCAGTCCAGCTTACCACACATTAGTAATGTTTGGCTCTACATTCTTGCAAATCCTACTAAATTTCGAGTAAGTTATGCTGATCGAGTTCTTTTATTATTTCATTTTAGAATCTATGAGCGAACAAGACATGTATAGTACAATTATATACTTCACATATGATTTGAAATGCAGTACTGGGCAACACCACACAAGACAATGGGAAATTTCAACTTTTCTTTCTTTATCATGTCTGGTGTCTCATACTAGGACATTATAGACCTAAGCTAACAAATATGTCTCAACTCTCAACTAGTACTCATGTACACTCGTGATTATACGGATAACTACAAGCATTTGGACTTCATTAATACAGAGAAGAATTAAGATTAAACATTGCTTAGCCAAACAAGCATAGACCTGGAGATTCCTAAATAGGGCAACCTTTTGAACTACTGTCAAATCCACAGGTAGGCATGAAACAACCTGGCGAACATATCCATGTTCCGAGTTAGTTGCTACTAGCACTGGTAGTTCTTACAAAGGATCAACTAAGAACACATATAACACTCGAATCTAAATATCCATACGTAAGTTCTTTGTCAATGTATCTAAAAGATACATAGTAATAGATGATGGAAGATAAATTCTCCCTATGCTATACAATGACATATCTGGCAAAGGTCATTCATCAGAAAGGATAACATTATTCTTCTTTATGATAAACAGAACATAAAAATGATTTGTGGTCCCCAATCAGAATCTTGTGCCTAAATGAATTCTGTCCCAAATATAAGATAGGTTACAAGAATATCTTTGGTTCATTGCTAGATTTAGCAATCTCATGCCTAGACGAATTCAATTCTCACTTCCTGTGCAAAACGAACATCAGCGTTCGCTCCACGAATTGATTCTTAGCTGCCCAATGGACATGTCAGACCAAAGTAAGCCCCCCTACCTCCTACACAGAGGTAAGCAGAAAAGGAAACTTCATTGTCTCCATAGAAAAATAATTGCAATAAAAAAGAAGAGAACAAGACTTGAAATACTAAATGAGAAAAAGCCACACTAAAACATTCGAGCGTTTTTGTGCATGAACAAATTAATATTATAAACAAGCATAAATTACTCAGAAACCTATACAAAAAAAATTATTAAAAATCGAAGACAACAGGTGGATTAACTCTCCATTCTACCGTGTGATTCTGTTTACAGCTGTTTGATTTGTATGTAAAAGCGCTATAGCTCTAAATTCGTATATACAACAAACTAAATACCAAGAGTGGCATCAGCATTCACAGTAAACAGTCAACTAGAAATAACCTTGTGCTAAGATGTGCATACAAAACTTTCAGCATTTCCCAACAGAAGCAATCCATTTTTTTGTTGGAAATGATAAAATAACCCCACATCCAATTACAGGCTCTAACTAGAGCAACCGAGGCTTTCCTGTACAATGAAAAATGCCAACCATCACAATTTAATCATGATAATAGGGTGCTGTAGAAAGGTTGAGAGAACGAAAAAAAAAAAAATAAACTTTTTCTTTCAAAATCTAAAAATATTGCTCAAAAATAATTCAAACATGCTGTTATGAAGTCAACTTTTTTCTTGAGGCTAAGTTGACAACTTACCCAAGTATCGGCAAATGGATGAAAAATGTATCAACATATTGCCGCAGAAACAAATACAAGAACTTCTCAAAATGCCAATGTACATTACTATGAACCTGTGAAGTACAGTCTGGAGAAACATAGGGATATAGCTGAAAGCAGGAATTAACTATAAATGGGAGTTAAGAGAACTGTTTGTCATTCCATGGGTGATGGGACCCTCAATTTCAATTAACTGTTTTTTTTTATATCATTATGATACTGAATTGTTCTAACATGAGTCTAGAAACTCTTACACTAAACAGAGAGAATGAAAAAGAAAAGGAAAAAATAAATCTCTCATTTTGATTTAAATAAAACCATAATGGAGGAAAACTATGAGTCCATTTATGAAACACTAGAAATGGCCTGACTCTTGTAGATGTAACGGACGTATATGACAGGGATATATGGGAATCAATTTAAGGATATATTCAACAACGACAGTGCAAAAACTTAGAACCGAATTGAACTTAAATCCCTGCAGGTCAGTCACAGGCATAGAACAAAAATCTCTATGCTCCATACACTAAAGATATATAGCACAGGTACATATACACGCACATATACAGAGGGAAGGAGAGAGAGTTTATACTTTGTCGTTGTTGGTAATATATGAAACCACTACAGTGATGTCATCAAGCTTTCCACCATTATATCGGAACCCTGCTACCTGGGCTGCAGCAGAAAATGGTGTCTGCCTGTTTTTGTCATGTGCTCGTTGATGTGCCAATGCTGCTATCTTCTTTGCTGCAAACTGAGGCTCTAATCCTGATCTTACAGCTTGAACCACTACAGTAATAATGTCATTGTTATACAAATTGTCGAACAGACCATCAGTCCCAGCAATGATAACATCTCCTGGAGCAACAGAAATGATAAACACCTGCAGCGCACATGCAGGCAAAGATCAGCTTTTGTAATTTAGACTTTAGACACAGATAATAGCATAAAACGTGGTCAGAATAATAGGCCTTGAAGGAAGGCAACATTCAAAAATCTGTTTGAGGAAAAACCGTTTGTTCAAATGTCAGCCTGATAATTTCCATGAACAGAAGTTATTACCGAAAACATCTGGATGTTCCAATATTTTAAACAAGAGATCATGCACATCTTATCCTGTGAAGAGTATTCGAAGCTATAAATAGGCAGCAGTTCCATGTTTGATCATCAATTAAAGAAAATGTTTAATCTAGTTTTCTAGACAATCTAACTGAACATGTTCATGCGGGAAAAAAAAACGCTAGAATTTTAGACTAATTAGACAGCTTAACAAGCAGGGAATAAGGCCTTGTAGACAACTTCCTTCATGCAATCACTTTGACAGGCACTGCCTAATCAACATCCCTGACAATAAACATTAACAGATATAAGCTCCATTTTTTAAGATACAAGGAATTGTCGTTTTCTAGACAATCTAACTGAACATTTTCATAAGAAAAAATGCTTGAATTGTAAACCAGTTAGACAGCTTAACAATCAGAGAATGAGGCCTTCTAGACAAATTCCTTCATGCAATCACTTTGACAGGCATTACCTCATCGACATCCCTGACAGTAAGCATGAACAGATTTTTTAAGAAACAAGGAATATACTTTTTTGAGATATGGTAGTAATTCTCTATCCACTAGTCAAAGACTGCACTAAATAAAGCAGAAAGGAAGTATGAAGGAAATGGGACTTAGCTGACCTGTCCAGAGCTAGGTAAATCTCCACCATTACCACTCTCCAGCTGATACGGGTAATTGAAATCATGCTGCTGAACTGGGGATCTGAAAACCATACAGCCATCTCTAACCACCATAAACCCACTATCTCCTAAATTAATGGCATGAAGACCCTGTAAAGAAAGGAAGTATGATTAGTGTAAACTATGCAAACTTAGGCACATCAAGTTCTTTTGATTACTACTGAAAAAGGTAAAATATTGTCAAACATTCAGAAAACAATAGGAGTTCGAAAATATAGAAAAATAAAATTCTTAATTTTAATCAAGTAAAACTTGAATAATAAATATCTTATGTCAAGTTTATTGATCCTTGACGGCCTTTTATTTGTGGTATAGTAATTCAAGTCGACTATAAGATACCTGCTCCGTAAGAGCAATAATACAAGCAGTTGATGACCCTCTGAATTTCGTTCTTATGTAAGCTTTCTCCAGGACTCTGGCTGGGTCAACGGAACCACTTGGTTCTTCTTGGATTGCATAAACAGAATTGGACATGAGCTCACGGGCATACTGTCCTGCATCAACACCAGGATCAGCCCATCCACCAACACCATCAGCTACCCCAATGGCTTGTTCATCCATACAAATAAAATGAGCATCCTCTCCACCAGTTTCTTCTTTTTCAGGATGGGGCAGATAGCATGATCCCGAATTTAGTTTCAGAGTTCTGCCTGTTGGGATCTCCCTGCAATCAACAAGTGAAAAAAAAATAAAAAATCAAAGAGATATTCCACAATAGTTTCATTTCTTTATCCAGGCTATCAAAGTAAATTATTAAATAATCACACAGAAAATGTTGTTTCCTCAAACTATTACATGGTTTTCGAAGTACATTTTTACTAATATAATGGTAGATTTTCAGGTAAATTTGCGAGGAAAAAATGGAGAAATAAGGAACCGTCCCAGTACACACATGAGGTGACAGAGAAGAAGACAGATAACTAATTTAAAACTCTATAGCAACAAGGTATCATGCCCGCTCTAAATTATTGTTAGAATCCCTTGGCTCTCACACCAAAAAGAAAACTAAATATCTACTCTAAAAATAAAAATAGGCTGTGATTGTTTTGTAAGTTTCATTTGATTAAAGAGTCATCAGCAAATTTATTCCAAGCAAACGATTCTACTGCGGCAAGCTACCATGCCTAAGCCCAAGCTATTGCTTGCATACTTTAGATCTCAGAAAACTCAACATAAGGTTATATCCTAGAATAAGGTTATATACATATGTATGTATGTATACATACATACATACATACATACATAGATATACATATGTACATACATATATGTATATAGATATGTATATATGTATGATTGTGTAGTCAATCAGTAGGAAAAAAAAACTCGAGAAAGCATACAGCTTAGAGGAATCGGCAAAACTTGAATGTTGCTCCTGACACACTGAGCTATCCATGGACATATCAGGAGCAGAGCGAGCAGAAAAGCATACTGAGATGTGGAAGCCCTCGAACCCAAATCTTCGGTGTAGATTCTTCACAACACTGTGAGTGAAATATCCATATCTCAAGAAATTATTAGGCTGTTCTTTACTCCTGAAACTCATGCTAGCTTTTCTATAATTTCCAGAGCTTCTTTTGCTGCAAGTTAAAGAATGATATGCTGCCACACCAGGTTGCACACGCCTGGAAATCAGATTACTTGTAGAGCAGTCTGCGAGAAATAATCTAGATCTACAGACAGCCATAAATACCTTTTGCGGGTTGACTCCCACCATAACTTGACTAGGCTCTGATAGAAGACAATCGACGTGATACCCACAAACTTGAAATGAAGGTCCTGACAAAGACGGAAATGAACGTGCACTGGAAACTGCTCCAAAAACTGGAAGATTCTTTATCCGGTTGAAAGTATGTAAATTTTCCTGAGCAGCAGCAACCATGCGAGGTTGCACAAAAACGTGCTGGTTAGTAAATGTCTCAGTGGGCACAGTATAGGTCATCCTTGAGTTGCCAAGCAAAGATTTCCCTAGGCCAGTCAAAACTTCTATCTGAGCTTGGACTCCAATATCTTTCCCCGATATTGATCTCCGCCCTCCCTGCCGTAATGTGCCACCAAGTCTCGAAAAATAATTACAAGGCATTTCCCTGCTTGGGTGAAACAACCACCCCACCTGTTTGCTATATAAATCACAATGACAAGTGCCACAAAGACAAGACAATCACATTCCTCTCAGCGCATCTGTCTATTTACAGTTACGTAATCAGGATCACCTTTCCCCTTCACAATATATTACAGGAATCGAGGAACCTGATGTTAAAGACAGGAACAGAAAAAGTATAATGAGGAAATACTCAACAAACTTTGTTGGAGTGAACACAAAATATGGTAGTCACACAACAGCATCAGTTATTCTGACTCGAGTGGTAACATATGAATTTATCAGGCTCCATTTTTTATCTTCTCTATATTTAGAGAATAACAGCTTATAGAGCAGCAACGACAACCCAACAAAGCGAGTTAACATAAGGATCTTTCGCCAGAATCGTTAACGTACGGACAGTTGTCCGCTGTGGGGAGGATCTTTCCCCCTCACGACTTTCTGGACACGTTCCCCAAGATTCGAACCCAAGACCTCCAGAAAGTCGTGAGGGGGCGCGTTTTTTTTAACGACCCCGTGAGGATCTTTCGCTGGAATCGTTAACGTACAAACTATCCGCTGTGAGGAGGATCTTTCCCCTCAAGGCTTTCTGGACGCGTCCCCCAGGATTCGAACCCAAAACCTCCAACTCATTTCAACTTAAGTCTCCTATATGAGTTGGAGGTCTTGGGTTTGAATCCTGGGGGGCGACCCAGTGAGGATCTTTAGCCGGAATCGTTAACGTACCACTGTCCGCTGTGGGGGAGGATCTTCCCCCTCACGACTTTCTGGACGTGTCCTTCGGATTCGAACCCAAGACCTCCAACTCATATGGGAGACTTAAGTTGAAACCTAGTACCAATTGAGCAACTCTACAACTACTTTCAGCTATCCATTTGCAGGACNCCGCTGTGAGGAGGATCTTTCCCCTCACGGTTTTCTGGACGCGTCCCCCAGGATTCGAACTCGAGACCTCCAACTCATATGGGAGACTTAAGTTGAAACCTAGTACCAATTGAGCAACTCTACAACTACTTTCAGCTATCCATTTGCAGGACCAAGAAATAAATCCTCTTTGATAACAGTGTAAAATCTTTAAAAGGACCGCAACACGAGGGCTCACTCAGCTCTAACTCCAGAAGCTAGACAAGCTTAAGGATCGGTTTTCTACGTTCATTCAGTGGGTGCGGAAGGTTACTCACGACGAGATCAAAGGAAAGGCTTTCTTCAATCGGCAAAGAGGATACAAGTGCACAGTCTATTTTTCTTCCTTTTATTTTAAAAGTAATTTGTACTTTATTTTAAAATAAGTAATTTTTTACTTGTATAAAATCTTCAGGCTGTTCATAATGAAAATATTTTTAGTTTAATTTTTTTTTCAGATATAAAGAAAATTAAAATTAGACTGTTAGAATTTAGCCAGATTGCTAGAGCAACTCCCGAACCTAATTCCTAAGTTACCTGTCGAATAAAAAGCTTGCTCTCACTTATTCTTGGCTTGGATCTAGATAATGATAGTAGACTTATATGAAGTAGGATTTCATTCACTTTCTAAGCTATCTCTCACTTATTCTTAGCTTGGATCTAGATAATGATAGTAGGGTTGGGATATCCCTGCCCTCCGAACCAGACGTGAAGGTCTACCCTAATGACAAAAATGGGTTTTGCATTCATTTTTAGTTTAATCTAAAATACATCCGTGCCTGACAAAGTAAATAGAGAAGAACCAATCTACCAATAAAGAACTTGTTTAGTATTCCTCGAGATTCTATAATTTCTTAAAATCAAATTGAAAGAAACCAAGGCTAAACAAAACCGGAGGCCAATAAAAATTTTGATCAGACCATCCCCATTCACCAGTCCCAAATCCTACAAGAAATGGAAAAACTTTAAAGAACTGTGATCCCCTGAAACTGCCAATACTGAATGAAACACTATTAAACTATTGAAAAACGGCAAATGGAAGCAAGTTCGGTTCTTCTCATAACGAGAAATTTTCAAAAACAATTATAGAAAGATCAAATTCAACCATCATCTCCTCGCTAATGCAATAGACATAATTTCAGACGCATCAAAGAGTAAAGGCTGGACACAATTAAAATCATCAAAAAACTACTTAAAAGCACAATGAAAAAAATACTCAAAAGTACAAAATCATCAATATGACTGATGAAAGTCGCACCTTGCTATTCATAAACTGGCTAACAGTATCACAAAGCTCTGCTGATTCCCCCACGATATATAGTAACAAATACTTGGATAAAACCCCAGAAAATATTTATATTCATATGGTCACACGCCTCTCTCTTTCTCTCAAGATTTTGAGGGATGGAGGGATGGCTGTTAGAGTTGCTGAAAGGACAAGTCCAAAATCTTGGTTCTGAGAGAACGGTTTGGAAGCTCAGCTAACACTTCACCACCAAACTCTTTACATAATGCCTCTGTGATTTAATTACAGTCCAAATTTGGGAATTTGGGTTTATCCATGAACAATTAAATTAATGAATAAAGGGCAGTGTGCTTATCACTGTAAAGACTATTTTGCCCCTCCTTGTTTTTCTTCACTTTCAATTTTTAGATTATTTGAAATTAGGATTTTGCTGTTTATACAAAAAAAAATAAGAAGTGATCAAAGTAAAGGGAAAAGATTTGATGAAAAAACTAACTGTATTTTAAATTAACAAATGATATAGTATCACACGACATTATATTAGGCATGGAGTAAATCTTGATATACATGTAATATTGTCCAATTAATTATTAGTTAGTCCAGCATTCAACATTTTTTCATTTGCTATAAATAAATAAAGAAAACATTCTTATGCAATTTCAATTGAGTTTCATGAAAAATATTTTATTAAAATTACTCAACGATTCCAATAACATTTATATATTCTACCTATTTATTATACAAACATTTCATAAAATTCGGTACTATTCCTTTTTAAAAAATCAATGTCCTAAAAGGCGTAATGCGTGAAGGTCAAACTGTGGAGTAGACGAGTTTAGGCGAAACATATGCGTAAAACGGTGTTTTCTTATTTAAATTTTTAATCAATCAAAAAATTATTTAATAATTAAAAATAATACATATCAAACATCTAAAATAAATTTATACTTTATACATTTTTTCAAAAGTTTCCAACAAAAAGATAAGTTTCAAATGTAAATAAACTTTTAAGCTGTAATTTTAAAGAATTGTAAAAAAATAAAAATAAAATTAAAAAGATAATAATCGTGCTGAGCCACGCATTAGCGGTTAACAGAAATAAGAAATAAATAAGACACCACGCCACTTGGCTTGGCGTTTCTGCCACGCATTGCGTCTAGACGTGCACCTTGGCGACGCCTACACGCACCATTTAGAGCACTGAAAAAATTTATAATTTTAGACAAACAAAAACATTACGTTGGTTTGTTATAAAGAACAATACCTTGCTATCATCAAGTTCTATCAACCCAAGTTTCAAGTTCCTCACAGATATTGAGAATAGTTTTGGGTTTAAGAACACGACTATTTTGCAGACGACCCCCAATGTGAATTGTAACCAGACAATTTGTGTGACAAAGTTCAGAAACTACGGCACGTTCTTAACAAAGCATTACATCCAAGCCGTGAAAGTTCATCGAGTTGTTTCAAATAAGATCAAGGATAGAATAGTTTAACATTCGCTCTCAAGTAACCTTTCAAAATCAAGTTTGTAATTTGATCAATTGGTGAACAATAAAAGAACTTGCTTTGCCCGCGGTTTAAAGACTATTAAATGCAAACATTTTTCATATCAAACCAAGTCAAGAATTTCTTCTCTAGATGCCTGTCAGCATACGACTGCGAAAGTACCATCAATTTCAAATACTTCAGGAAAAAAAGTGTAAAATTACATATAAACGCTCAAATCCCATATAAGAAAATGTGCTGACTTACGTTTGATACGGCACACTACTTCATAATTCTTCAGCCATTCCTTCCTGTTAACCTCTGTATGGATATTTCAATGCCACGCCATTCTTCACTGCAGATACCTAGAAATTTAAGAAAATGAAGGAAAAATAATGAGAAATACTGTACTATATATAATAATACCGAATTTTGCATGTCAATCCGCATTGCTTTACGGGGATGTTTAGCTAATCTTAAAAAGGAAAAGTATAAGTTAATTGTAGTGACTTCCTCCTTCCAAACATGCTCAGACATGTTAATTTCTTAGATTAAAAGGAAAAAAGTTACTCATTTTGAAAGTAACTCGTACCTTTCTATCAAAATAAGTAACTTTTGCAAGGTATAGTGCGTGTTGAAATTGGGGAAAAGGAAGTCAAATTAAAGCGTCCAATGCAAAAGAAATGGACCCTATAACCTGAGAGGATCAGCCCTTTCCAGAGATCAGACTTTCATGCAAGCCCTTAAGATGTGTTTGGTAAAGTGGACGGGACACTACTAGATAGTATTAAAAATGAAAAGAAGCTAAAATCTTGTTCGTTAAAGTGTGAGGCCCTCTTCAATCCTATCTAATAATGCATATTGAGCACGCCATTATTGTCTATATTCCAAGGAGCCAATCCATCCTAAAGCATGAATTCTACACCTCCTTATCTTCGGAAACAGTTTCTATTAAAATCTAAGTATTAGTATTCTATCATACCAAAAATAGTAGGAAGTAAAAGAATTCTCTACCAAATTCACCGATAAATACAGGAAAGGAGAAAAATAGCATGAGTAAATGCACTTTTAATTAAAAAGAGAGAGAGAGAAAAGAGAGTGGACTTCTAGTTCTTTCTCTTCACTGTTCCTGTACTATGGAAATTCTCGCTTTAGCAACCAATTCATTCCAAACTGAAATTTTTTCTAGATAAGCCAACAAAATGCATTCCCTGTAGCAATATTGGAGGGATTTAAATCAAGCAAAAATTTCAAGAAAACAAAATAATAGGGAAATACATGCACATTTAATACTAACAATAAAAACAAAAAAAATAAAAAACTCTAAACTTTACAAAGGACAATACGAGCACTATACTACTATGGCAAGGTTTTGCTGACACCTTGGAAAGCACAATATAGTTAGACATCCAGTTCTTGCAAAATATCTTGACAGACTGTAAAATTGTCTACTTCCATTATCTCGATAAAACATTATTTCAACGTAAATATTGGAGTGCAGAAAAGGCACAAACATGTCCACACTGAGAAAATTGTAGGATGAATGTAAGGCATGAACTATCAATATGAGATTGATGGAGCTATTCATTCTTGACAGTTACACTAGCCATATCGGTGCAAGATACATGGGGGGCTGATGCAGAACAGCAATAGGAAATCTTTCAGAAAGACTTCAAAGGCGAAATTCAAAGGTGGATTTTCATATAGATTGCCTAGAAAAAGGGTGAACAAGAATTAGGATTAAACTTGAATCGATGTGAAAGCATTTTGGGAAAAAAAACTTCTGACCTGTTCAGGGGCTGATCGCTGTATTTGATGTATAGGAGCTGATTAATTGTTTTAGGTTCAACACAATTACCTAAATATTTCTAGACTTCTAAGAATAAACAATAGGATTCTAACCTTAAAACTACTCGCTATTATTTCCAAATATATATCCTAGATTATTTAGGTTTTCAAATAAAACTAAAATAACAATGACAAATCTCAATTATGGCTCAAGGACCAAAACTACTTCAAATCAGAAAATAACCAAAATGCCCTCGACTCTGAACTTAATAAAAAGGTAGCAAAACGTAAGGCAAATAGGGATGACAAATAAACCCGATATCCACGGGCCCCGCCCGGAAAGGGGCACAGATTCCCTGCACAATACTTGGGGTGGGGGTTGCCCCTGGGGCAGGCGCGGGGAACATGTTACCGCTCCATTTAAAATCAATTTCAAGATATAAGGTTGTAAGAAAAACTCATGAGCCTTTCTAAAGGGAATTTGGACAATTCGATAAATTGGAAAAGAGTAATGACTACTAATGACATGAAAAATAAAATAGTATATATATATAAATGGGCCCGCCCCTGCCCCAGCCCCTCCTTAAGGGGAGATAGGGGCGAGGCAAGGGGGGAACCCAAACGGGGAGGGGGACGGGAATGACTGCCCCGACACCGGCCATTCCCATGCCGTCCCGTCCCGTTGCCATCCGTAAAGGCAGAACACTCTAATTTTATCATTGTCACTTTCCTTCCAGCCAAATAGACTTCTTCCCATCATAGGATTCCCAATCTTTACTTGCAAATTCCAAATTCTACCATTCTTTGCTACTGAGGCTTAAAATCTTCAAGAAAGTCAGATGACTGAGCAAACTACAGGCATCTAATGTTCAATAAAAAATAAAAACTGCCTCTAACTTGTGCTAATATTTATCTGTGTAAGATTTTTGTTATAGGTTGTAGTCATACTATTTTTCATTGGCAATTTTTAGTGACCCTGTAGGCATTGGTGATCAAGTAGAAGCAGCTATTAGATCTTGCATAGGGTAGTGGATGTTTTCTTTGCAGTCATATTATATTCCCATGATGAAAAGCCAAGCGAAGGAACAACTGAGACTTAGGGAAGATAATTTGATTGTAACAACTGAGACCAAGTCGCTGTTATTGCTTCTCTGTCACATGACATGCTTTCAATAAAGAGGAGATAATTTGATTGTAACATGAGAATAATTGTACCTTTCCCCAGTTTTAATGATATCTTAAAAACGATTGCTTCTAAATGTACATTTTTAATGGTTACAACCAATGTAACCAAAAACCAACAAACCTAGTAATGTTAGTCCATATAAATAACATAAAGGCAGAAAATACTCTTCCCCTGTCTGACCTTTTACAGTAACGGTCGCTGCAAGTATGTTCATGCACAACGTCCATGTGAAAGTTTATGCCACTAGGGAAATATTCATACCATCTCCATACGCACTCTATTGTGTCTGGTTAAAAAATTACTTCCAAATATTTCTAAATGACCTGAGATCCTGAACGTAAAACACTTAACTCACTATGCATATGGAAGCTCTCCATGTCTAGAAAGAACATGGAAGATGGATTCAAAGTAAAGTGAAATCAAATTCATTGTATTGTTTAAATGAATTCATTATAATAGCAAATATTCACAGATTCATTTTACATCCTTATGCATATAATGTGTTCGATCAGACAATAACGTCAGTGGACTTGAAATTACATGATTTTGACAAGAAAAGTTTCTCATTTAATTAAATATTTTTTTTTTCTCATTGCAGCTATACATGATCATTCCCATTCCACACTCTAGATTCAGATTTCAAAGATAACCCTCAAATTCAACAAGATAAAAGCTACGATAATTAAAAACCATAAAACTGCATAGAAAATAATAATTCATCTTTAGGAAAAATTACATCAATAACATCATAACAAAAACACAAATTACACTGCTGAATCATGAAACAGAAAACTCAATTCATGAAGAAAAAGATGGGGAGAATCCTTGACTCACTTTTTGTAGGACTCACTGATGTACCGCGAACTGTTGTAGAAAATATACCACATCAACACAAGTACCAGTGTATCTTGATAAACATTAAGGAACAAATAAAATCAAATTCAACAAAATATTTCATCTAATCAAATCCAGAGAACCCATCAATTCATCCTCCATCTAACAAACACCTACCGCGCGTACAC
>CAIGRS010280932.1:0-13091 GCA_903798395.1 Fraxinus floribunda
AATTTATGCCCATTTTAATCCACTTCACTTGTTTTCTTTCCAAATACCTTCCAAACCTTGAATCGAATTGGTTTCGGCTTCTGAACCCTCCACGAAACTTGAATCTTGGCTTGTCAACTTCTTCAATTTGGACTCCAGTACTTGACCAAGTGATTGCTTATTCCGGATCATATCATGTAGGTTCGAGGTTCCAAAAGAAATCGTCACCGACAATGGGTCACAATTCATAAGCACTAGGTTTCAAAATTTTTGCAAAGAGTGAAATATCAAGCTAAACTTCTCCACTACGCGGTATCCCGAAGCCAATGCTTAAGCCGAATCTTTCAACAAGACTATCATGAAAACGTTAAAGAAAAGACTATTTGAAGCCAATGGAAAATGGGCAAACAAGTTGCCTGGAGTCCTTTGGTCCTATAGCACCACCGTTTGGACATCAACCGACGAAAGTCCCTTCTTACTGGCTTACGGCATAGGAGTAGACATACCAGTAGAAACATGTACCCTAACATTTCAGTGTGAATAGATAATCAATGAGCAGAACCAAGTTGAATTGTGTCACGAGTTAGATCTGATGGACAAACGAAGAGAAAGAGCATTAGTTCGTACAGCTGCGCGTCAACAAAAAATTGCCCAACACTTCAACTGACAAGTAAGGACCAGAACCTTCGAAGAAGGCGAGTGGGTACTATGAAGAGTATTCTAAAACACCAAGGAAGTAGGTGCGGAGAAGCTTGTTGCAAATTGGGAAGGACCATACTTAATCACGAAGGTCGTTGGATAAAGAGCCTACAAGCTACGTGCCCTAGGTGGTAAAGATATCAAAAATAGCTGGAACTCCATTCATCTTCGCAAATATTATTTCTAAGCCTTCTAAAACTCTTTTCATTTCTTGTATTTTCATTTACACTCAAAACTCTTACTAACTTAAGCATCGGAGAACCGATAGGAGAAATGCCATCGGCGATCCTAACTTTTCTTTGCTTTTAGGATGATCAATGACAAAGTTTTTCGTGGACCAAACATGCCACCATTCCATCACGGGACAACTTCGTTATTTTCTTAATAATTCTGTAATTTCCCTTTTAAAATTCTTTACTATCATCGGGATCAACACTAACTTAAGCATAGGAGAGCCGATTGCAGAAATTCCATTGGCGGTCCTAACCTTTCTCTGCTTTTAGGATGATTAATGACAAAGTTTCACGTGGATCAAACATGCCACCATTCCATCATGGGACATCTTCATTATTTCCTTAATAATTTTGTAATTGTCTTTTTTAAATCCTTTACTATTATCGGGATCAACACCAACTTAAGCATCGAAAAGTCGATGGCAGAGATGCCATTGATGACCCTAACTTGTCCTTGCTCTTAGGAGATTCACCAAGTAGAAAATCGTATCACTTATTGAAGAACGGGGACATGGAGCGACTCAGATGTGGGAAAGGAAGATCCCGTACAGACATAAAAAACTATTTAGAATCTAGAAGCTGGTTGATAAAAAATGGCCACGTCTAGATGAAGAATACCACACGGTTGCTTTCAAGTTGTCTGTACAAGTTTGGTCCTACCATCACCATATGCCAATCTGAATGAAGACTTAGCTACCTGTGAATTGGGATAGCCTTCAAGCCAACCAATAACATTACATGCCGAATCAAATGGGTCGATCGAATCCTTTGTAAAAACGCATTTATAAGTCTGTCTTTTTGAAAGTATGTTCGATTTCTATTTGAATATTATGATCATAAACTCTTGTACTTCGAATAAAATTTTAAAATTTTGATATTTCATCAAGTTTTAGCATACAACCCTAATAAATCTACATGTTGCATAATTTAGAAAGACATGAATTTAAATATGCTCGTACAAATACTAATACATAAGTCCGAAAGTAAATGTCAGCCAGGAAGTACAATTGGAAAATGTGCTACCAAAAGAGCCCGAGCTTGCCCATCATCAGCATTCCCGACTCCCTTGCCGAACGAAGTCCCGACTTTAAGCTACTCTTCTACCATATTCGACATACAAAGCATATGGTATAATTCAGCATAATCAGCAATCGCTTTGTACACATCACAACTAACGTGTTTACCTTTCTTATAATCATTCATAAAAAAAGGCTCTAGTGACTATTTCAACTTCCAGCTGGCAATTCTCTAGACGGTCCTCCAGAGATGTATTCTGAGCTCCAGAAGATTTATCTAAGTTTGCAAGCTCCTCCTCCAATGCGAGCTTCTCACGAACCATCTCCGATAGCTCATCCATTGCCTTTCTAGCAGCCAAGTTAGCATCTTTCTTCCCAACCCTCAAACATTCGACTTCTCCATGTAATGAAGTATTTGCGCCCTTAAACAGGCCAGAAATGTGTGCTCCTTGTAATGAAGTATTTGCGCCCTACAAGGAGCACACATTTTTGGCCTGTTTAACAACTATAGTTTTGTGAAAAATGGCACCTTGCAGACCCTTGAATTAACTTAATAAGTTCGCGTCAAATGAGTTATCCATAATGAAGTATAAAAAAATAATATACATGGAAAATCTGAGCTATCGTGTTCTCGGCTGCCTTTACTGGTCCAAGTTGCTCATAGCGCATTCGGTCTTCAAGAAATAATAGACCTTCGCCAAGTGCCACCACCCTCGAGTTAGAGAACGCAAACGAATCGGAGAGAAAGGTAAACACGATCAAATCATCGTCTGTCGACAAAGGCCCTAGATGACCTCGTTTGCGGACCAACTGGGAGGGAGCATCAGGTAGCTCGGTTTGGCTCTAGAAATCATCAGTTATGACTGTAGGGTTGTTAGCTAGCGATGTAAGATGAGAACTTCTTAGTCTTTTCTTTCACCTTTCTTCTTTCCAGAGCGTTAAGCGAAGACCCTACCACTCTGGACATAATTCGATCTACAATCTCACGTTCAGTCGAGTTAAGTGGACCAACCAAAGGAAGATTACTACGAAGAATTTTCATACCTCTCTTTATCATGATAATAGGGATTTTATTTCTTGGGAAATTGGAAAGAATACCTCGTGATTTTGCTAAAATATGATCCCACAAGCCACTAAAAGAAAGAACCTCTGAAGATAGAAGGAACTGGCAGTCCCTTGGAGCTGTAGGTATCGTTAAGATCTTTGAAATTTGCTCTTTCACAAACAAGCATTCGACAGGCCGTGTGTTGATGTGGAGACCTATAAAAAAGTGAAATAAGGACCTTAAATCAGTAAAGCAGGTCGAGAGTAAGCGATCTACAAAGCTTATCGTACGACCATGCATAAGGGAAATGACAATTCCCTTGTCGAATCAAATCGCCTGATGCGAGAAAATAAGACCCTTTCCAACCTTTATCTCCCAAGGAAAGTCCAGTTATCAATCGATCCATATTCTTCCTTGCATTTAAAGAAAATCGGCCTTTCTCACCATCATGCTCCTTTATAAAGTAACTGTGTAGAAGCTCTGGCATGCCAAATGAGTATCGTACTGCCCAGTCAGAACTTGGAGAGCCAATATCAACCGCCAAGAGTTAGGCATAAGTTAACATGGTGCAATATCAAAATGTTACAGCACCATCCCAACCATATGAGGAATCGAAAATCGAAAGCCATCTTTAAAAGGGAATTTATAAAAAAAAATCCAGGTTGAGACATTTCATGAAACTCTTTTGTACGGTTGTGGTAAGCGAAGTTGAACAGATACTGGAATACCATAGGTATCTCGAACTCCTAATAAGTCGTTCTCCGTCAGCTTGCTTGGTATGTTCTTGGTGAACAAGATATCACTAGCGCTTGGATGACTATGTTCATAAAAGCTATGTCTTGAATAGTCACCGTCAAGACCTGGATTGGTCAGATCAATAGTAATACCTGAACCTTCTAGATCAATCGCATAGGATGGGCAAATCCTCGAACTACCAACAAACCCCGTCAATGTTGGCCCGTTTCAATGGTCAAGCAAGGAGTTTTCATCTAGATTTATAGACCTACTCCCACCTCCAGTTGGCAAATGATCGATCAAAATTTCGTACGGAACATGACGATAAGATGTCCAATCCTTTTTTCTTAAAAAAGAAAGCTACTACTCACTAGCAACCTCACTCTATAATGGATCAAACACTAGAAACACCAAATCAAAATCGATGACACCACTAAAGAACTTGAAAAAATGTGTGAAGAACACTCAAGAACAAGGCAAGAACTTGAAGAATGGAGGAAAGAAATTCACCAAAATCCTTGAGGCTCCTTGAAGTCTACCCGAGTTACTTGAAGAATGCATGATGAAGCTTTAAGTAGTGAGAATTGGCGCACTGAACGAGCTGAATATGTAAATTCACAAATTTGTTCAAAGTCATCAACCAAATGCGTGCACTAGATGAACATATTTATGAGTCGGATAATACTCTCTACAACACATGCCGCAAAATCTAGATGGATTGAAAACTTTCCATTTTTGAGTGGGCATATTTATCGGTTAAGTATGCTTAATATGTCGTACGATCTAAACATTTATATACATACATATAATATTATAATTGTATACTTAATAATAATAATAATAATAATAATAATAATAATAATAATAATAATAAACTGGAGGATTGGGTGCATGCATGCACTTCAATAAATTTCCATTGACATACGGCAACACTTGTAGTGTGGTCATGGAAACCGCACGATTTTCGAGCTGTGTGGTAAAAATAGTGTATATTTATATGTTTTATTTTATGTAATTTATCTATATTATGATTATATAATATGAATGAATAAATAAATAAATAAAATTACATAATTGAAAATGTCACGATTTTTGAGCCGTTCAATTTTCAAAAATCATACGGCTTTCAAACAATCGGTGCTAAAAAAATCGTATGACTCAATCAGTCGTACCAAAAACACATCACGTAGCTTCCGAGTCGTAAGTCATTTCAAACAGCTTCCAAGTCATACGGTACCAAAAACCAAATGGATTAAAAGCAAAAAAAAGTATAAAAATTCGTACAACTCACCAAGTAGTACATCATTATTTCAAGTGTTGCATGGCTTCTGATCACACAATAAAATAGCATGGCTAGGTAAGTGTGCGATAATATCCCTAACTTTTTTCAGCCGGATGATTTTCATCTACCATCATAACGAATTCTACTACCACTCCAAATTATGTGATCAAATGGTCCAACCTATGATCAAAACCCGCCTTCAACAAATGGTGTGATCGGTCTTAAAGCCTGAATTACTCTTTCATTTGACTAGAACTTATATATAAGAGTGGGGGGCTAATTGTAGTGGTAAAAATTGTTCCACTACCCCAAACGGCCCAAGTCCAAAAAATAAAGCCCATAGATGGCGACTTGATAAACGCACAATCTTTTGGCCCGGTTTGTTATGTCAATCGGGCCAAATTAGACCCACATGTAAATTCGCAATCCCTAATAATTTATCTTCAAGATAAACCACACCATGATTTGATCAGATCAAATAGAAGTTATATGAAAACAAATTGGGTATCTCAACTGAATAGATCTTATCAGATTTAATTCCAACCAACAAATCACGCAGAGTCCTCATCAATCCTGCCTAGACGATTATCCCACTGCTATAAGTTTCGTGGTCAGTACTACGTTCAGGTACAGAAAACAAACACTACTCTACTCTAAATTACTTCTTCTTTCTTTTAGTCTAGTATTTCTAGAATTCTTGAAAAACTTTTCTGACTTGACCGTTAGAGGGTCTTTGACCGGTACCACACTAGTGTCCTCTGGAGATCTTTTGCGGTGTTTCTTCTTCATTCTACTTTTTTGCAGGATTGTTAGTGGCATGATTGAGTCAATTTTCTCAACTATAGAATCCACCGTCTACAAATACAATCTAATCTGGAGCCGCAGGTAATACCATCCATTCTCCGACAGAGCCTCGGGTAGAAAATGTTCATTCTCCGATGGATGGAGGTCCATCAGATGATATTCCTTGTACTTATGAAACACATTCAGTTGGGGCTCCATCAGATGATGTAAGTTTCCATTTTATTTTGATTGTTCTATAATTTTATTCTCATATTTTGTTCACAAGTGCAATTTCATTGGTCACAAGTCACATGTCACTATGGACTACTTACATGTGTTAGTGTACAGGTCACAAGTCCATCTGCATTTGTCACAAGTCAAATAGGTCACACGTGTCATACGTACAAGTCACGAGCATTAATGGACAGATCATAGATCCACATATGCCTGATTATGTCAAACTCTCATGGCTCCGATTTATTTCCACATGTTAAAGGTGGTTGATGAATTAAGAAGGGAATTCAATGTGTAAATATCTGAGCTTCAATAAGAATAAAGTTTTGAATTTGCTGTTCAATGATGTCAAGTCATAGATATCATCGTTGAATGCGGAATAGAAAAAAGATTAATCAAATAATCCACGTGCAAGGCGAAGTTCGATGTGACATGCTGGACATCAGATCAAGCATGCATTTTTGTCAGAATTTGTAACTGCGCTAATTTCGAGTTCTATGGAATAGATTTTGAAAAAAATTAATGAGAATTCCCAAGCTAATACAATTGGAGATTCTGAAAAGCTTGAGGAAGTAATTGAATTTTACAATATTTAGTAACTATCAATAGTTATATTTTCATATTTCAAATTAGTTCCACTTTCAGATTAAAATTGTGGAAGAAATTGTGGATATGAAAGGTAAGGGTAAGGGTAAGATGGACCCGCACGATGATATTGAGTTTCCATACATTCTTCAAACACCATCATTTGATTTAGGTGTTGGAACTCCTCAACCCATCCCTTCTGATCTCTTCAAATCCAAGGAAGTTCAGCAGTACGTGAACACAGTAATATCTGATGTACTGAAGGAATCTAAATTTGCTGATAAAAAGGTACTCAGAAAAATATTTACATAGACAATTATCATTTACATCGTAGGTCACAAATGACATTTAGGTCACAAGTTCATAGATCACACACATGTCATAAATGGTTTGCCAAAGAAAGTTTGTTATCTGATGTATGTGACCATCTGAACTATGTAGTAAGTTATGTTCTCCACATACAATTTACAGCATCAAACACTCTAACTCATGTTAGGTGAACAATTAAATGATATGTTTACTACTGTAATAATATGCATGGATCACCGCTACCCGAACAAACTTTCGGATTGATAGTTAAGAGGGTTTCCATACCGACGCAAATACTTCAGTTTCCATTTGTTGCCCGTGAAAGAAAAATATTCAAACATTCAGATGGTGTTGTGGTTTTCTAAAATTACAATCACCACGCTGAATATGTTGACATCGATGCATTTCAGAGTTGGTTCAAAGAGAATACAAACCAAATAATAAGTACAAATGTTTTTTTTTTTATTTCTGTGAACATTGATCTAGGATTCTGTGTTTATCTATAGGTCATTTTTTGTTTATAGGAAAAAGTTTAATGATGCTGACGATGTTATTAGTTTCCCTTTTCTGATTGGTTCATTCCCTGCAGGACACAAAACTTAGTTCCAGGAACTTGTCTATTTAGAGTCGTCGTTGAGTAGCACGATAATGTGTCAAAATAAATTGCAATGATATCACATTTCACATGCACATGTCACATTTCAAATGTTGTAAATAATAGACATGTGACTCTATGTTACTGACCAATGGGCACAAGTCACAAGTCATATACACTTGTCACAGTTCATATACAATTGTCACATTTCATTAGTAACAGATCACAAAAAAAACTACATCGTTCAATTCCAAAGTTATTTTACCCTATCTATATGACTTCATGCTAATGTTTAATCATTTTTTTATGACAGCATATGGATGTCAATTTCTACTACATTCGCCAATTAGCATGGTGTGGCAAGAATGTTAAGTACGAAGCTACAACAACAGACTCATGGTTTCAGATGAAGCTTAAAATTATATTAAATTCAAGAAAGATCGTAATGTATTGCTGTTGGAGTCTAGCCTAATTGATATCATTAAAACATGACAACTGCCGTTGATCTTTCATTGGTTCGACATGGACTTTGTGTTTGTACCAATTCTATCGAGAAATAAAGCATACTGGATGCTTGTTGTTCTTGAATTTAGAAATTATACATTGCACGTATTCAATTTTGTCGGTAAGACCTACCAAGACTCCTAAGCTCGTACTGAGATTGAACTATTCTTGAAAATATTCCCCCACCTCATGAATGTGATGGACTCTAAAAAAAAATCATTAACTATCATGAAGATGATTGCATGGACTTGAGGATGATGATTGATAGTAGCCTCTCTTAGCAATAGAATAGGTATGCCTTTCATTCCTAATAAATTGTTTTTTGTTGTTCTTCAGCCACGATTGTGACATCTTCGTGGTAAAATATGTTGAATACCTACTCCATGATGATAGAGATTCTATCCCCAAAAACTTTGATGTTAGCAGGGCTAGGTTGCATATAACCGTACTGCTATATAAACATCGGGAGATTATGACACCTACAAAGGAAGAGGAGATTGTCATAGATTGATATTTGAGATATCACAATATGTTGAAGACAACTGTGTAGTTTATAAATACTAGCCCCATGTTACTTTTCCTTTTTAATACTATGCAAACTAGATTTACTTGTAAATAATATAAATCTTTATATGTTTATTAAGGTGTTGAACACCTTTTCATTCTTGTCTTTGATCAGTTCGTATTTTGCAATTATAATGAGGTCATGTTTAATTCGAATAATTTAAATACGCACTTGATAAATGTCACGAGTTATGTTGTATTGTACGGATTACATATTGTCGATCATAGGTCGGATGTTTCATAGATCCTTCTTCACATGTTACATTATATTCTGAATTCGTAACATGTTATTGTCATTAGGTCACACATTTTAAATTGTACTACAGATCCCATATTATAATGTTCATGTCACATAGTATCTGTCATAGGTCACAGATTTGTAATGTTCAGATCATATAATGATGTCATTCAGGTCATATATGTTCCATATATCATTCTTCGCAGTTTTACATTTTCTTCTAAATTTTAAACATGTTGCTATTATTAGGTCACACATTTCTGATTACACTCAGATTACATTTTGTAATGTTCAAGTCACACAGAGTTAGTTATATGTCAGAGATTTTTATGCTAAGGTTACAAGGTAAGCTACATAGTTTATGATGCACATGTCATAAAAGTTGCTACATTGGTCACATAATATTGTCTTTAGAACACAAATTAGTATTTCACCTCCATATGAATATGTGGTCATGTTGTATGTCACACATTTCAGAGTCTACTGCAAATAACATATTGTAAGGTCATATATTAGATATCATATGTCACAAATATGTGTAATAGTCACATATTATGATTATTCTCCAAAAGGTAGCAGAGCTTACTCGAATTGGACACAAATTATTTGAATGAATATCTATGTAATGTTACAAGCTATACTAAGTTTCATCTACAATCAGTTGATGAAATAATAAAGAGAATATCAAATAACTGTACTTTAACAATGGTCATAGTGAATTCTCAGTTTACTTCATAGTTCTTTTCATCATTTTTATTTATTTATTTTGACATAATGGAACCAAGCACGACATGATTGGCGATTGGGACATTTGTCATCACAATGTCCACATTTCTCTATTATTTTTCCTTCAAATGATGATCACTTTCTCTTTTCGTTAGGTCTTCCTGAACTTTTTTCCTTGGTTAAGTGTTGATACAACGTTGTCTTGTACTTCTTGAAGCACTGTCCATTCAGTTGGATTTTCGACTAAAATGGTATCCTGGTATGCATTCAAGTATGATTTTCTTGTGTAATTATATGAACAATAATTATATGGATCTATCTTCATCTTCGTCATTATAATCAAAACCAATGCGTGTGGAGATGGTAAAGATCTACTTGAAACATCTTGCAAGTACATGAACATTGTTCCATATCAACGACAAAAGTTGAGCATTCATTACTAACTGAAAATATTCTTTGATTTGTGATAGAGTGTATAAGAGTACATTTTTAATGCTGATTGTTCATGATTATTTGCTAATACATATGTATATTTGGGATTTTTAATGATATTTTTTTCTATAGTTGAACAATGGCCAATCCTAATTGTGGTTTTAATAATTTTACTGTAGAAATGAAGACCTATATAATAATGCCCAAGGCCCAAAAGATAAGACTCATTTCAAGTGGGCTTGACCCAGCTCAATCAGAAGAAACAAGAACTGGGGATGAAGGCAACACCTTAATACTATAAGTAGAATTTTTTGAGTTTTTACTCCCAACCTCTTTCACGTTCTTGATGTCAAACTATTTTATTAAGCTTTTCTTAATTTCAGAATGGATTAATTTCTATTTTCTAGGGTTTACGATATAGCTTAACTATGATTATGTGAATCTTTCTTTACTTGAATTAATTAGTATTTGTTCTGATTATTGAGTATCTCATTCTAGACTTAATGTCTGTGAATGATTGATCACTTATCACCATTCACATGAGTTGGGATTCAATTTGTGACAGAGAAGTAATAATTATTTCAGCCTATGTTTGAGATACCACAGGGACTTCGTAGGATAGAGATATCTATGGACTATGTGTAATCTTTATGGGTTTCTTTTTGTTCTTAATGAATTTTGACTGGATTAGAATTTTCACAGAGATGTAGAAAATTTTCTTGTTGAGATATTTCGTTGTTGCTTAAAAAAGATTAATGAATAAATTAGAAAGACTCGATTATCAATGTTAGGGAACACTTATAATTAATTCAATTAGGATATTCGCATGTGATTAGTTATGGTGAATCGAAAAACTCTAGAATCTTGTTTTTTTATTTTTATTTTATTTTAACCTATTTGTTCAAATCTTTTAATTTTAATCTTGCTGATCCAACAATTCATTCATATTGGAATTGTCAAATAGATCACTGTTTAATTAATTTTGATATTTATTTGTAATTTTTTCGTTCCTCGTAGGACGATATTCTTGCTCATTCACTTTATTACTTGTTGCGATTTCAACCTACAAGTTTTGGCGCCGTTGCAGGGGACGTAGATAAAATTATTGATAATATCAATACTATTTAAATTTGAGCTAATTTGATTTGTTTTCTTTTATTTCTAGGTTTTTGCTTAGTATATGAGATGCAACAAGAGTTTGGAACTACTACCGTATGATCCAGAAATTGAGAAAACTACAAAGGGACTAAGGAAAAAGAAGCGAGAAGCTCAAAAAAATTCAAACACTATGGCAGACAATGAGAATCCAAGACGTGACACACAAGCTCTAAGGGATTTTACTCTACCACATGTCATATGAATCAATTCAGTTATCAAGAAGCCTAGTATTGCACCCAACAACTTTGAGATTAAGCCGACTATCCTACAAATGATTCAAACATCAATTCAATTCCATTGATTTCCAAGTGATGACCTCAATGCCCATATAGCAAGTTTTCTGGAAGTTTGTGATACCTTTAAGCAAAATGGTGTTACTGATGATGCCATTCGCCTCCAATTATTTCCTTTCTCTCTTCGAGACNAAGTTTCTTGCTAAATTTTTTCCACTAGCCAAGACAACAAAGATGCGCAATGAGATTTCAAATTTTTCTCAAAATGAGGGTAAATCACTTTATGAAGCTTGGGAGCGATATAAAGACCTACTTAGGTGATGCCCTCACCATGGATTGCCGAAGTGGATGCAAGTTCAAAACTTCTATAATGGACTTACTGCATCTACAAGAACTCTAATAGATGCCGCTTTAGGAAGAGCTTTTATGGACAAATCCCTAGATGATGCACATGATCTGCAGGAAGAGATGGTGATGAATAACTAGGAAGATTTAGCTCAAAAGTTTCTTACTAAATTTTTTCCACTAGCTAAGACAACAAAGATGCGCAATGAGATTTTAAATTTTTCTCAAAATGAGGGTAAATCACTTTATAAAGCTTGGGAGCGATATAAAGACCTACTTAGGTGATGCCCTCACCATGGATTGCCGAAGTGGATGCAAGTTCAAAACTTCTATAATGGACTTGCTGCATCTACAAGAACTCTAATAGATGCCGCTTTAGGAAGAGCTTTTATGGACAAATCCCTAGATGATGCACATGATCTAGTCCTTCTCTACCACTACTTATTGAATCAATGGCCGAGTGAGAGAGTTTTACCGAAGAAGGCATTAGGAGTACATGAGATTGAAGCTAGTACTACCTTGACAGCTCAAGTCCAGAATCTTACTCAACAATTGAAGGCTAACCACTAACAGCAAATGCCATTCACTTGACACCAATTTGTGATCTTTGTCATGGAAACCATCCTAGTGAAGAATGTCAAGTGGAAAATCCCTTCTCTCAATCCCAAGTAGAGCAAGCACACTTTATTGTAAATTACAATCGGTAAAACAATCCATACATTGCAACATATAACCCTGGATGGAGAAATCATCCCAATTTTTCATGGAATAATCAGAATATATTGAAGCCTCCACCCGGTCCATCATCTAGTGACCTACCAAAAGAGAAGTCAACACTTGAAGAAGCAATGACACAATTAGCAACTAACACCAACTGATTCATAATAGAGACTAAGACCAATTTTCATAATCAAGCAGCTTCGATTCGAAATTCAGAAGTTTTGGTTGGTCAATTGGCCAATATGCTAACTAGGAAGCAACAAGGTAATTTGCCTAGCACGACTGAAGTGAATCCAAAGGAACAGTGCAAAGCGATCACTTTGAGAAGTGGGAAAGAGTTAGAAACTCCAACTACGGCTGAAAATTTTGAAAAAAAAAAAAAGATCAAGAGGTGCAACTTCACACACCCTCGCTTACCCAGGAGATTTTCGAAAATAAACCAATCCCACCATAGGATCCAACACCAAGAGTTCCATTCCCTCAACGACTCAAAAAGAATAAGCTTGATAAGCAATTTCTAAATTTCTAGATGTTTTTAAAAAATTGCATATTAACATTCCTTTTGCAGAAGCTCTCGAACATATGCCAAGCTATGTGAAATTTATGAAGGACATCTTGTCAAATAAGAGGAGATTGGAAAAGTATGAAATTGTAGCCCTTACTGAAGAATGTAGTG
>CAIGRS010280946.1:0-12850 GCA_903798395.1 Fraxinus floribunda
AGAAGAGTTGAGCTGTCTCTTCGGCCGATACATACTTAGGTGCTACGATGAAAGTTTCATACTTTGATAGACGATCTACCACGACAATGATGGTGTTACAATCTCCAACCTTTGGCAAACCGATAATGTAGTCCATCAGTACACTCTCGAAAGGTCTAATTGGGATGGAAAGGGGCTCCAATAAACCTACCTTTTTTTGATGATCTAACTTTATCTTGCTGACAAACAAGACCGACTTTCACATAAGTTGCAATGTCTTCCCACATTTGAGGCCAGTAGTATGCACGTTGTAGTAGTGTAAAAGTCGTTCCTTTCTGATGATCTACTTTATCTTGCTGACAAACAAGACCAGCTTTCACATAAGTTACAACGTCGTCCCACATTTGAGGCCAGTAGTATGCACAATGCAGTAGTGCAAAAGTCGTTCCTTTTCGGGATGCCCTGCCCAAATCGTGTCATGGCATTCTGTGATTAGTATGAGGTCGACCAAATATTGAGTAGTCGCGTTCTTCTTCAAAAGCGCTCAAATTTGGTCCCTTGTATTCGACGTAACCGTGCTCCCGAAAGAGCAGCCATAGAGCAAATGGTGACCAAGTTAGTCCGGTGACTGAGAGCATCGGCAACATAATTGCTAGATCCGGGTCAATACTCTAGCCTAAAATTGAACTCTGAAAGAAGTTCCTGCCAACGAGCTTGTTTACTTGATAGTTTCGATTGTGACATGAAGTGACTAACCATTGTGTTATCTATCTTCATAATAAATGAAGACCTAAGCAAATAGTGACACCATTTCCTAAGGCAATAGACTGCTGCCAACAACTCATTTTCGTGCGCTGAGTAACGACGTTCTGCCTGATTCAACTTTAGGCTCTCATAGGCTACCGGATGTCCTTCTTGTATAAGGACTCCACCAAGTGCAAAGTCCGAAGCATCGGTATATACTTCAAAATGTTTAGTCATATCCGGTAAAGCTAACACCGGTTTTATCTATATAGATTTCTTCAACCTTTCAAACACGCCTTGGCATTGGGATGACCAGTCCCGATTCTTATCCTTCTTTATCAATTTTATAAGTGACAATGCAATTTCTAAGTACCCTTTTACAAATCTTCGATAGTAATTACATAACCCAAGAAACGAAAGCACATCGTAGACATTCTTTGGTGGTTACAATCTTTGATGGCTGTAACCTTCTTCGAATCCATGCGAATTTTGCCTTACTTGATGATGTGAGCCAAGAAGCTATAGAAATCTGTGCGAATGAGCATTTGGACGGTTTGGCATAGAGTTCATTCTCTCTTAGCCGATTGAAAACTTGTCTCGCATGTTCACAGTTCCTCCAATGTTTCGCTGTAGACTATGTCGTCCAAGTACACCACCATGAAATTGTCTAAAAACCCATGAAGCACTTGATTCATCATCGTGCAAAATGTCGCTGGAGCGTTCATCAAGCCAAAATGCATTACCTTAGATTCGAAGGCTCCATATCTAGTTCCCAAGTATTGAAGCACAAGGAATTTTGTGAATTTTCCTTTATTTAAGTTTATCTTGGGGCATTAATTGAGATTAAACTCGTCTCCCTTAACAACAGGGGTATCACCTGGTTTAAATACGTGCATCCTAAATCTATTAAGAACCTTATCGATACAACTCTTTTATGGTAATCCAAAAATACATTAAGAACGATTCTTATGTATCTTTATCATTAATACAAAAGAAGTATAACCATGATTTTTCATTTCAAAATTTCATGATAAAAATCTCTTAGTTTCATATAATAAGCTTATATCATTGCAGATAAGTAGTATGTCATCGACATACAATACCAAAAATATGTTTACTCCCGCTGAACTTGTGGTATGCACAATCATCAACTAAATTCATTTCAAAACCAAATGAGATAATTATTTGATGAAATTTGTGATACCATCACGGGAAACCAGCTTAAACCCATAGATGTATTTCTTTAATTTGTAAATCATCTGACGTAACTTAAGATTAAAATGTATCACAAATGTCATAATTGTCCTAAAAGAGTCTTTTATAGAAAATGGAGATAAAGTCTCTTTAATGTCAATACCTTCTTTTTGAGTAAAATCATTTGCAACAAGACAAGCCTCATATCTCTCTACATCACCTTTCGAATCTCTTTTGATTTTAAATATCTAGTTACAATCAATGGGCTTCGCACCTTCAGATAACAGGATGAGTTCCCAAGCATCATTTTTTTATGAACTTTATTTCTTTATGCATAACTTCAATCCACTCTTTAGAATTATTCATTTGAATGACTTGATGAAAATTGATTGATCATTTCTTCTTCCATCAGTCTATTATCTTCTCGGAGAAAGATTATAAAGTCATTCGAGATTGTCTTTCTCATTTTTATGTTGGATTTGCTTAATGGTATTTGAACGTTATTGAGTTTGTTCTTCTGGAATAATTTCTTGATTGTGTATACAGAATTTTGTAATTTTGTCTTGATCCAAAATTACTTTTTGAACAAGATCTAGAGTAAGGATTTGTTCTTGGTCCTGCTCATTGTCAATTACAACAAAAAAAATATATATATACATATTCTTCCTTCAAAACAAAACCCTTAACCTTATAACCTTATCTCCCTCTACAAACTCTACATCCTCAAGGAATTGGACCTTTCCCATTTCGAATATTGACCTAATAGTATGATCTTTAAAAATTTGTAACCCCATAACAATTACTTTTCAACCTCGGCCTTATATGCCTTGAACATGTCCAGTGTTTGAGATTTCTCATAGAAGAGATTTAAGTAGCCATAATGAGAAAAATTTGTCTATGAACATATTAAATTACTGTTGACCAATCCAAGAAACCGAAGTGAATAGCCCAAAGATATCCATTTGAATTATATCTAAGATGTCCGAAGTCCTATGGCACCTAATCTCCTTATTTTTTTGTTTTCTCTTATTGTAATTAACATAAACACGTAAGTTTGAAAATTAAGGGAATCAAGAATTTCTTCTGACACGAGATTCTACATTCTCTTTTAAGAGATGTGACCTAATCGCTTGTGTCATAACAAAGCAGAATTCTCATTGATTAATTTCTGTTTAATATCATGTGAATTCACATGCAAGGTTTTTCTATAAGAGACAACCTTATTAAAAAGATATATGTTATTGTAACTGGATAAAGAATTGGTACCACAATATTTGAATTAAAAAAAAAAAGATCAAACTAACTATTTCCAATTGAACAAGAGAACCAAATTTGTCCAATGTAAAAATAGAAATCAATTTTCGTCAAAAAGACGATACCGCAAATACATTTTTCACATTCAAATCATAACTAGTCTTTAATGATAACCTATTGTCCCTATTGCCTTAACATTAACTGATTTGTCATCATTCCACGTAGATGAATCTTTTAGCATCAATTGGTTTTGACAATTCACGCAACCCCGCATTGACACACTTATGTGAGCAGTGGTACCAAAACTTATCCACCGAGTATGTCTAGGTATTGACACTAAATTAACTTAAAATAAACTAAAGTGAGAAATGTACTTTTATTTACACGCCAAGCGTGGTATTTAGCACCGTATCTCTTTATGTATCACATGTTTTTACATAAAGCAATACCCAGATTTATCATTTTCAGGCTTTCGCTATTTATATCGAACCAAACCGGATGCAACTTTCTTATTCTTTATAATTTGTCCTTAGAGCCAAGTGAATAATATTAGTTTGCTTTAGCATTTTTTCTTCTTGCAAAACAATATGGAACGAGCTCATTAAAAGTCAACTTTCCCTTTTGACAGTTGTAACTAACCTTAAATTAGTTGAATTGTGTACAAATAGAAATCAAAACTAAATGAATGAGCAAGTCATTAGATAGCTCAAGCTTTAATGCTTTTAGCTTTGAAGTAAGATGAGACATTTCCATGATATATTACCTTATGTTTTCTTTGCCACTATACTTTAGTGAAATCAAGTTCGCCAAAAGCGTACTAGTTTCAGATTTATTGCCTTTTGAAAAGCAATTTTTCAATTTCTTTAAGAAATTCCTTGACAATAGTTACCTTATTGGACAAAACGCTCTTGAATGTTGCTGGAATTCCACACTTCATGATCATAAAACTCATGTGACTTGAACGATTCCACTATCCGACTCCCTTTTTATTAACGAAACTTTTTTCCGTAAAATTACTAGGTTATTCAGTATTAATGCAAGGTCTAGATCGATGCCGCCAAGAACATTACAAACGTTCTCTTTACAGTCGTTAAACTTTGGTTTAATGACATGAATTGAATTGATTATGACAGATATTGTACAAGTAGATGGATTAACCGAATAGAGAACTTAAACCTAATTAACATGTTCACATAAGATTCCGATTTGAATAATCAATAATTTCAAATAATTGTGAACCCCATCACAAGAGACCGAGTACAACATTGTTATTTAGTCTTTGGACAAAAATACCAATTTGTAAGTGACACTCTTGGTATAATAATCAAATATCGACAATAAATTCGGTCAAACATCAAGTCTATTTTTAGATCGACCCAATCTTCATATAATGGAAAACTGTACAATTGTCACATATTTATCACCACATGTATGTAAATAATTCAGCCAAATATTAATCTTCCTTTGGGCCGATCAATTTCCGCATGAATTACGTACACACAACCTTCTTAATATTCCAAATAAATTAATTTCGGCAGAAGAGGTTACTTTGGTAATATGTTGATTCAACTAATTTATTTTAGAAAATTGGTAATCCAAAATAAACTTGAAGTACCAAGATTTGAAATTGATTGTCCCCTTTAATCATTTTTTTTTTCTCTTTTGAAAAAAAATAAAAAAATTCAAGTTCCGAGATGCCACAATGACCGGAAACAAGCGTCGCAGCTGCTGAATGCTACAAACAACCGTAAACCCAGTGCACAGCACTGTACCATTTCCAAAAGTGTTATTCATCGAATATCAAGTGACACTGAGAACTCCATTTAATGGTTTCTAGGCTCTATCAGGATCAAGAATTTAATTGTAGAGAGAGGTATATTAAAAAATCGCCCCTCTGTTTCCTACATTCTTGATTTTTCTTTGTGGGTTCTAACAGAATGCCAGCACTCTATTAAAAAAAAAAAAAAAAATACTTTTTTTTACTTGGAATGTTAAAACTTTTTGTCCTATCCACATATTGGTAAAAAGACCTTTATACCCTTCGTCTCCCACTCAAATCATTGTACCAGCACTTACGGTAATGCGCATCTCCATGGACTTAGTACTTTTATCAATTGTACATTCTTAAATTTTAAATTTTGGAACTTAATAATTCACATTCCAAAATTGAGGAATTCAAAGCATGAATTTTAACTCTCAAATTATTTTTTTATTCTTAATGATTTAACATGGAGTTGACTCTAATATCACTTGTTGAAACTTTATAAAACTAGAAAACCTAATTACTTTATTGTCAAGATTCCACATGTCAAATCATCATGAAAATTAATAATGCAAAACATATCTTAATACTTTGGGAATAATTACTTATTACTGGAACTTGATTCCGGATCTTAGATCTTGATTATTAACTCTTTTGGTTCTTGAGTTCTTGATCTTGATTTTGCTCGTTGCTCCATAATCTCGATTGTCTTGTTCTTCATTTTAATTGCTCGAATCATTCTTCTTGATTTTTTATTGTAATTTTTGATTTTTGATTTGTGGGTTCTGAATGTTCCTCTTTAATATATTTTCTCTTGTATTTTTATGTTGATGGGATGATACAAAGAATGAAAACTTTTGCCAAATATTCATATTTTAATCATTTAATTTTTACTTTGTTTCAAATAAAGACTAGAACTATTTTAGTAAAATCTTAATAAACTAACAAAAAAATCCAACTTCACCAACAAATGTACCGTGGTCTCTACAAATTTTAATTTATTATTACTATTAATTTTCACGAGTTTTAAAATGGGTTTTGTATAATATGAAATTTTAATGTAAAAAATCTGTGAGAGAGAGAGAGAGAGAGTATCTCTTCGAAGTATCGAACTATCAGTTCTAAACCTGTTGACTTAAATAATTAGACACACTTATTATGAACGCACTGACCATCAAGTGTGCAAGAAAAGTCAACGTCAACATCATAATCGAAGTCATAATATTACATTATAGATTTGTATTTTTTAAGGGTGACAGAGAATCAATTGTTATATTATAAGTTCCGTTTGTAATTATGAAATCGAACCTGAACATATCCACTTTGGTTTGGTTTGATTTGGTTTAATTCCAAAATTCCAAATTATTAAGGACATGTTCGGTAGAGATTAAAATCAGATTAAAATTGAAAAACTAGTCGTTATTGCTGATTTTTATTAGACGGGTGAGACCTAATAACGGCTATATTTTCAATTTTAATTGAATTTTAAGTCATACCGAAGCATGAAAGACAAAATTAGGACTTTGAAGTTCGAAGTAAGTTTAAAAGATGTCTTATTGTATGCTTTAATATAAATTAGATTTATTGCAAGGTATAAAAAAAAAAAAAATTGAAAGTTAATTGGTCCATAAAGGTCAGATCTTGTTCTCGTTTCTTAGTTCTAGATACTTAAATCAAAACTAAGAGTTCGTGGTTTTGGTTCGATTCTTTGGTTTCAACTCTTTTAAGTATTCACATGTATGTATTTATTGTGTAATCAAGAACACACACCATGGTTGAAGTGTATACTAATTTTCATATTAATATTTCACATAATTTAATGTCAAGGCATATTTTGACATTTACTTATTCTATATTTATTAGAGACAAATCGATAGTAGTCTATAAAAGGAATCAATAATTAGAAAGTGCTTATGCACACGCAAGAGTTTCATATTCTTCCATAATCCATGACAAGATGTCAAGATTGGTAATGCACTATTTGGTGGTAACTTTGGTGTCAACTTTAAACTTTATTATACAAAAAGATTGTTACCCCTTTTAATAATCACGAAGATAAGAGGTTGGGTAACACAAGTGGCCACCCTAAAAGACTAACTTGTGGAACTCAATGTGTCACCAAATCTTCTTTACTATTTGAAGTGTTTTTCCTTCAAAACGACAAACCTGAATTATTAATAAAATGGAATTAAACAACATATACAACTAACAAATTCAGCGATCTCATCGATTGAGTGTAGCAAGATACCAATGAATCGGGTAGCAGGATACCAATGAATCGATCATTCTTAAACTTTTTTAGTTAACCAAGTGGTTCAACATGGTATTATCGAAGATAGGTCCTATGTTAATGTATCACAGTCAATCATTTAAATAAATTGTACACGTGTTAGGTTTTGTTGAAAAAAATAAATAAATCTTTACACGTGAGGGACATGTTGATTCAAATGATATGCATTTGATCTTTTTAACAGTTTAATCTTTTAGATCAAGTAATTCAACACCTGCTCTCTAATACTTGCCATAAGAGGTAGGGCAACCTATTCAAATCAAATATCCATGAGGGGGTGCGTTTATTTAATAGTTTATGCTAAGTACCGTGTGACGTGGCATACTATGATAGATGATGTAATCAGTTTTGTAATCAATCATTATGTCTCACCATCTATTGTAGTGTGTCATGTCACATATTGCAGTGACATACTATAATATGTGGTGTAATCAGTTTTCCATTATATCCTAGGGTTCTTGTGCCGACGTTGAGAAATAAGGGATTTCTTTTCTTGTGATAGCACCTCCTTTTCTCGTTAATTCAAAACAGAGAAAGCAACATCATGGAGCATTGGTTAATTGAGTGGGAGACCTTAGCTTTTGTCTTGTAGCCAGTCGACTCGCGAACTAGCTATCAGCAACAATTGTTGTATCTGTATGTACAAGTGTTGTTTCAATCTGTTACTTTCTAAAGAATCAAATAAATGTTTGGACGAAAATTAAGTATGACATTGTTTCTTAATCTTTGATGCAAATAGCCTAAATTATAATAATATAATAGAGGAATAATATGAAAGAGCAGAACATTTAAAGGTGTATAAACTAAAGTGTTATACACCCAAAGCAGTGGAGTCAACGACAAACAAGTGGGCATTAGGATACTTGAGCATCAAACTCCAAACCACCACAATACTAATAATATTCAAAGAGCACTTGAAAGTTATCCAACAAAATTTGTCATTTTTCGTTGACTTAATTCTTTAATATTTTCATGTTTAGTCTAAGCAAACTTCAAAAATCTTTGTTGAGTTCATTTTTGCATTAGGACGTGCCCCATATTTCCATCACATAAAAAAAAAGGTTTGAATATATACCAATTTGTACTCGGATTAAAAATGTAATGAGAAGATAATAACTTTTTTCGAAAGCTATAACTAGTAATAGGAGAGACGTGATCAAACCATTTATCATTTAGGATCAAACTCGAGAATATACTCTAAACACTATTCATGTGGATCCAACTTGTTATGAAAAGGGCCATGCCATGTTCAAATGATGCTCCGCGTCATTCTCGTCCCTCCTTGGGAGACTTGAACACGGACCTTCACCTTCGATGCTAACTCATGTAGAGAAGTGGAACAACTTCTATCAAGGGTTATAGTTAGTTATCTTCTACGATCAAGTGAAAATTTACCCCCATCCACTTTTTGGATAGGGCAAACCCCTTACAAAATAGGATCATTCCATGTTCAAATGATGTTCTACATCAATTAACCTAGCTCGAAACACTTGCACAAACTACTAGAATTTTCTAAAGTCCATTTTGCATAGTGACGTGTTCGTTATTTTTAACATGTGAGAATATGTAGAAAAGTAAATAAATATTCATCTACTAAAGCAAGTGATTGTAAATGCAATTTATAGTCTGATTAATTAATTTGAAACACGTGTACATATTTTGAAAATATTCTTGTATAAAGATACGCTTGATGTCTTTAACATGTAAGAATATATGGATAAAGTAATTTAATAGTAAATACATATCATTTATTGATTAAGAAATCGCAACTTGAAAATCTTATCAACTCAACTACACTTGCATCACCTCAACTCAAAACACATACACAAGTGCGAATGGTGATAGATTTAATGAATTGTCAAAGCAAGTAGAAGGGGTTTTTGCTAATGGGGGAGACAATGGAGTGTGAAACTGTTGTACTTTGATTGATGGATGTCAAATAATGCCAATTAATTCTAATTTAGTACAAATTAATTTGTATATTAATGTCAAACTAGCTAAAGAACAAACACAAGAAAATATTCAAATCAATCATTATTTTTAACTTTTAATCCCAATTGTCAAATGGTTTAGTTCCTTGAGTTCCACTAAAAAGTAAAAACAAATATCTAGAATTGAACTTTTGGTGCATGTTTGACGAAACTAGACAATGCAGAGTAAGATTTTTTTTTTTTTCCGCCCCTGTTTGATATTGATTTTTCAAATAATTAATATTAAAGTCAAACAATCAATATCAACCACATATTTTATAGGTCTCATAACTTTTCAACCGCACATTTTATAATTTTTTATCAAAATATATTAAAAATTTAATTTTAATTCCTGCGAAACAGGAGCTTAATATTTTTCAAAATTTTAAAAATGTGTATATAGAACGTGTCATAATATTACGAGAGTAGAAGTAGTAAGGAATCGATTATAATTATTTTTCTCTCTCCTTTTTCCCTCCTACTTAAATCAATTATCCAGAAAAAAAAAAAAAAAAACTTCAGTTAAAACTTCTGTAGATATTTTGTATGTTTAGCAATGAAGATTCGAACTTTTCATTCATTAATCTTTTTGATTTTTGTTTACTCTACCTAACATACGAACATACCTACCGATCGTGTAGAAAACATTTACGCACAAACCATCAAATAAGTCATTCCTATGAGACATTTATTGACATACTTCATAGTTGTCAGCACTAATTCCTGCTCAAAAAAGGCATATTAATCCCTAATGCCAAAATCTTGAATACAAGACAAGTTGAGGTGGAGTTCCATCGTTGGAGGCAACTAACATGGTGGTGTAGTGGCCCAAATTCCATGCAGAAAAAAGGTGGGGCAAATGACTTTCTCCCCATGAACAAATCGCATGAAACTGACAGACCCAGCAAAGTTGGATATAACATCAAAACTGTTAAGTCTAAAGTGGGTGAACCCCAAGCCCCTACCCTCCCACCCTCCACCCACCCAGTTAAAGCAAATACAATTTATATATGTATGTAAAGTTGGAGACCCTTTTGAATAGCTTCGTCGAGAATATAATGAAGTTATGGATTTTCCTAATCTCGTGTAAAGAAATTTATAAATTTTCCTCCAATAACGAGTATGAAAGTGATCATGAGACACATGATACTATATTGGACGTATGATGATGAGGAGTCGATTAGGAAATTTGAAAATGGAAAGATAGGAGATCTACTACTAGATACTGCACATTTTATTTTAGGTAAAAATATTGTGACGTAAAAGTGTAAAAAGCTACATTTTCTACACGATCGAATGTAGAAGAAGAGTTCTTTATATTTATTTATTGTATTTACCTCCTTTCTTAATCCAATAAAAGAACGCTTGCTTTTTTCTGTCCCGTCTATGCCATTATTTTCTTGGTGGGTCTGGTGACTAGTTTATATCTTATTACAAATGGGGAGCAAAGACAATCTTTATTGATTTTGGCCTTGGATTTTTTGGGATATGAAGGATGGTTTTATGGAAAATGATTGCAAAAGTGTGTTTCCCTCGATCAAGTAAGCAATATAAAAAGTAAAAAAGCAAATATAATTCTTTAACCCAAAATGTAATAATTTCGAAGAACCGTGTTTTAATTATACCTTTGGACGCAATACTTCTAAAGCTTCGTTACAAAACTACATTATTTAATTTTTGATACGTCTTTGGTATCTTAACCCCTTGGTATATTTTAGAAGGACATGAAATGAACTGAGGCATGTGAATTCAAATCTTCTTAGTACAAATTTTGTCCGTGCATTGGGCTAATAGGATCAAATGAACGGCTTTCTTTCAAGATACAATATTTATTTCAAAATTAATATATCAGAATATTAATTTTGTCGAGTGAATCAAAGTGTTGATAGTATTTTCACGAAGGGAATAGACATGAATTACAATTGCTCGGACGGAATTTAATTTCTGCAAAATAAAAGCAACATAATATTTTGATGAGAATTTAGAAAATATAGAATTAGGGGTCCCGATTTATAGATATTCAAGTATCTTTTGATAAGTGAATTTATACACTTATTCAGTGCCTAAAATAACGATATTTGATAGTTCTTTCGACAAAATATGTTCTAGATTATTGCATTTTATATATATATAAGTGAAAATTGGTGAAAATGACAAAGTTCAAAGTTTGAGGACCAAATTGAAAATATTCAATAATTGATTCGAACCATAAGATGATAATTTGAAGATTTTTAGGATAAAATTGAATGCAATTAGAAGTCAAAAAGGAATGTAATATAATCAAAATATTATTACAAATCAATTTTCAATCGCACAAGTTATATTTCAAATATTTAGTCAAAAATTGAGATCCATTTTTGACATAGTAGATGTTCAATTTGGAAATATTCTATTTCTAGTAAGGTTGTAGCCTTTTGAGTAAGATTTTCAGCACACTTTGAATCGTTTCAATAGGATATCGGAAGAGAAAATTATGATCAAAATACTGATGACTATGCAGAGACAAAAACTTGTACGTGCGAAGACAACTTTCCTTATTCGATTGAAAATCTTTTGAAAATCAATTTGAATGAGATTTTTAAACAATTTTCGAATCCTACAAATAATTAATAGTATAATACATATTAGACACCTCAGAAAATTAGGCTATAATTATTCAAAAAATGTCTATATTTTTAGGTCCAAATAAATGTATAAAATACTTTTATCAAATAACAAGGAGGAATCAACATCTTAACAATGCATCTCACATATTAGAAAAATACATTTACTTGCTTTCACTAGTTTAACTGATAATTTAAGGATTGGTATAGAAAAATCACAACAACTTGTTTGTTATTCGATTAAAATTGCAATTAATTTTAACTCGATAAAACGCACAGTTCTCTAGACACTATTTATTAATATATTTCAAATGGTCACGTTTTTGCGTCGTTCCCAGAGACTTTTTTTTGGATAAGTTTTAGTTAATTTCAATTTCAATTTTAATTTTATTTTTTAGTTTAGTTTATTATATTAGAAAAACTTCAGTGTTTCTTGCTTCCTTTTTCAGGACCTTGTATGCGATGATCAATAATTGGTGATCCCGCTCAATTTGACCTAAAGATTGAACAAACATTCAACTTTCGAAGAAGACAATACCTGGAAACACAGTAAAAATAGAAAGAGGAAGACATGGCAGAGGAAAATTCGATCAAATAGCCATCGGGGCTAATCTAAAAGCTACACAACCGAATGTGGCTACTGTTAATGAAAATGCAAGCCTAATGGGAGAGTACATGGTTCCACCAGTTGTGGAAAGTCAGTCTAGCATATTATATTTGGCGTTTGGCCATACGAACTTCCACTTAAGGACCAATGTGATTAACATATTCTAGAACGTACTACAATTCTTTTGGAGAGTTAAAGAGAATCCCAACGCTTATATATCAAGATTTCTGGACATGTGTGCAACTATCTAGTATCCAAAGGTGTCTAGTAAAGTAATCAGACTCGGGCTTTTTCCATACACATTGAGAGACTCAGCCCGTTACGTGTGCTGCTGTCTACTCTAGTACGAGAGGGCTGCTATACTCTATTTTTCTGACTGAGCAGGAAAGGGAATATAGGTACGATAGGAGGGCACAATTAAGCAAGTAAGCGAAGGCTCTCTCTCTC